>CM042757.1:435145-446784 GCA_022496165.2 Catalaphyllia jardinei
AAAAGATTTTTTCTTTACCTCGTGTGGTTCCCTGATTCCCTTTACTATTACCAAGACCAAGTTTGTGCGTGGTTTAGTCTCGCTTGACTACCGACTTAGGCTGCTAGAAAATTATGTCTGTATCATTTTCTAAAAGAAATGGCTTTACATTTCATTTTCTGGCTTCTCGAACCTGTTCAATGGCTCAGCAAGACTTTTTTGTACCTTTCCTTTTGCCCAATCATGCAAAATGTTATCCTAATTCTCAAAACTTTCCGCCAGGGAAAAGCTTTGTAATGATGATGTCAAATGTGCACCTGTCCTCTAATAGATCATAGGTGAGAACCAATCAAAATGCAAGAATAACTTGGGTTATTATATAATTTTGAATCTCATTAAACCTCTTATGGCATGTTGACACCTCTGATTAAAATTCACCGCCAGTTGTTATATCTTGTAATGCAACTTGCCGTGGGATATCTTATTTGCGCACGCAAACTGTTCTCAATCTGGTAATGTTTCATCACAAGTTAGCTTTCGTTCTTGTCAAATTTTCTTTACATCAGGACGAGAACCTTCAAAAAAACTTCTTGCCCATTTTCGTCTCCGAAGAAGCCAAAGAGGCAAACATCTGGTGGAACCAGCAGGTTCAGTGTCAGAAAATCCTGATCTGAGCGACCATGGGTCGCATTGTTTAAACTAAGAAGAATGCTTGAAGGAACTCGAGGACCGCCGACCAGTTAGCTCAGTTGGTAGAGCACCGGACTGCCGTGCGGTAGGTCACAGGTTCAAACGTTGACCAGACCGACACTAAGGGTCTTTAAATAACTGAGGAGAAAGTTCTGCCTTTATAATGACAACTGCAAATGGTTATACTTTCCAGTCTTCTCGGATAAGGACGATAAACTGTAAGCTCTGTCCCACAGTACTGGTGTGGGACGTTAAAAAACCCACACACTGTTCGAAAAGAGTAGGGGACGTTAGTGAAGTATGATCATTGCAGTAAATTTTCCAATTTGAGCAACTGGAAAGAAGAAGCCTGAAAAAAATCAAGGCTTCACAACGGGATTCGAACCCATGACCTTCGCGATACCGGTGCGATGCTCTACCAACTGAGCTATGAAGCCACACATTGGGAGCAAGGTCAATTTATTGAGTTTATATCTTCCGTAAGGAGTGAAATGGTGTAAAGTGTATATGAAATAAATCATATTTGAACTGCGGTTATAGATGCAAGTGAAGTATGATCATCACAGTAAATTTTCCAATTTGAGCAATGGGAAAGAAGAAGCCTAAAAAAAAATCCAGGCTTCAACAGGATTCGAACCCATGACCTCCGCAATACCGGTGCGATGCTCTACCAACTGAGCTATGAAGCCACACATTGGGATCAACGTCAATTTATTGAGTTCATATCTCCCGTAAGGAGTGAAATGGTGTAAAGTGTATATGAAATAAATCATATTTGAACTGCGGAAAAGGCGCAGTGACAGAGCATGGTGAAGGACGTGTTTTTGGTCGCTCTGTTAGAAGTCTTTTAGATATGTGAATTATTTCAATTCAGTGCTCCGTCTACTAGCAAAATGAATGAAGAGAACGAGGAAGCCGCTTTAAACACCGAAGAAAAGTGTATTCCGCGTAAACGACTTCGAGAAAATACTGGTTCCCAAACGGACGAGGACTGTGTGTCCGGCCATTGCTGCGATGCCTCGGCAAGTATCATCAAATTAGAGGCCAAGATCGATAAACTTTTAGATTTGTTTACGGAAATAGCATCGGTGAAAGACCGTTTAACAGTGGTAGAAGAAGAAAATAAACAGTTAACGAAGGCCGCTGAGTACACGGGAAAGGAACTAACAGACCTAAAAACTTGTGTAGCCAACTTGTGCTCTCAAGCAGAAAGTGGTACCGAGGAGATGCAGAACCACAACACGGAGATTCAGCAGTTGAAATGCCGCAACATCAAATTGGAGGCGTACACTAGAAGGGAGAGTATAAAGATTTATAACCTCCAGGAAATTGAAGGTGAGACACCACGAGATACGGAAAACTTGGTTCGTTCAATGATGGAAGAGAAAATGAAAATTTCAAGGTTGGATATGAATGAAATTAGATTTGAACGAGTACATCGCTTGCCAACCCGGCGCAACCCGCGGAGGTCCACGAATACAAGGCCTGTTATTGCTAAATTTAGTTTTTATCAAGATAAGGAGTTCGTTTGGTCTAAAGTTAAAAATTTAAAAGGTACCAAAATTGGAATTTCGCATGACTACCCTAAAGAAATCGAGGCGATTCATACGAAATTGTAAGTAAAGTAAGTAAGTAAAGTCTGCATTCGGGCCAAATGTGGCCCATCAGGCCGGAGCTTATCCCGGTTTCTGTAGCATGAAGCGACTAGGAGAATTTCTACTCCCCCCTGGATGGGATGCTAGTCCATCGCAGGGTTACCCCCCAGCATTAAATTCGCCGGTACCCATTTATACACCTGGGTGGAGAGATACAAAAACGATAAGAAATTGTACCCTGTGCTAAAAAAGGCGAAGCAAGAAAAACAATCGGCATTCTTCAAGGTGGACAAATTGATCATCAATGGTCAAGTTTATAATGGGACTGAAACTGAAAATCTTCCTTATTATGGTTCAATAATGAATAGCGTATAAGCTTTAATAGATGGAGGGCTGATGGGACTAAATGCACGTCAGACAAGCAATTTGTGTATTTATGTTACTTGTTTATTTAGGAAATTTCTTTGTATTTCTCTTTTCTCTAATTACGTATGCATGTAGGATTATAGCTATTCATATATGTCGAGCAACATTGGTGAATCTCATTTACTTAGGTTTTGCACCCTCACTGAAAGTTCTTTTGTTTATTTCTTTAGTTTGGAGCTAAATTTGCAGTTCATTAGCACATACATTCTTTTTTTTTTGTTTTGTTTTGTTTTGTCTTTGGCTTCTGATGCGGCTCTCAATTTTGAAACGAACATAACATTTAATGGGGGAGGTCTTTAAATTGGTATCGCTCAACGTAAAGGGCCTAAGTAATTTTAAAAAAAGAAGAACAATGTTTACTTGGTGCAGGAAACGTAAAGCTGACATCTTTTTTTTGCAAGAAACCCATTCGACAATAAAAACTGATACTCAATGGAAGAATGAATGGGGTGCAGATATTATAACAAGTCATGGCAGCTCCAACGCACGTGGGGTTTCTATCTTGATTAAGAATGGCTTTGATTGCACCATCCATCAAAAGATCCTTGACCCTTTGGGACGCTTCATTATTCTTAAAGCCGATATTAAAGACAAAACATTTGTTTTAATAAATGTATAGGCACCAAACAAGGACAAAGATATCACATCGTTTTTCAATAACTTACTCGCGACGCTACAAAAAGAAAACTTAGATTCGGAAGATAATATCATTATAGGTGGCGATTTCAATTGCCCTTTAAATCCAGAGATCGATAAAAAAGGAGGCATAATTATTCAAAGAAAATCAGTTACTGCCTGTATTGATTGTCTACAAAATCAACTGGATCTGGTTGATATTTGGAGAATTAAAAACCCAGACACAAGGAGTTTTACCTGGGGTCAAAAGTCTCCAAGAATTTTTTGCCGCCTCGATTATTGGTTGATTTCGAATAATTTGAATGATTTAGTGAAATCTAGTGAAATAATTCCAGCCCCTCGAACAGACCACGATGCAATTTGGTTAGAGATTGGAGAGCTAGAAAATGAGCAGAAAGGTCCCGGGTATTGGAAAATGAACTGCTCCATGTTGAAGGATGAAGAATATGTGAATAATGTTACTCAAATGCTTCCAGTATGGACGGCAGAGGGACGCAAAGAACTTTCGGACAGTCGTAATGTTTGGGATTGGATCAAATACAATATAAGGGCGCACGCTATTAACTACTCTAAGAAAAAGGCCAAGGAAAGAAATGCAACAGAATTAAATCTCCAGGATGAGCTTAAAAAGGCAAAGCAAGAATACGAAACTACTCCAAGCGACTCTAACGCAACTCGCTATAATGCAGTTCAGGAAAAGTTAGAAACCTTTTATGAAGAAAAGACTAAAGGAATAATTATACGCGCACGCGCTCGTTGGCATGAACATGGAGAAAAAAGTACTAAATACTTTTTAAACCTTGAGAAAAGAAATCATATAAAAAAGCATATACGCAAACTTCACATAAGTGGGGTAATTAAAACAGATCCATTTTGTATATTAAAAGAGCAAGAACGGTTCTACAAAAATTTGTACAAAAACAGCAGTAATGATCCAGAAATTGGACTTAAAATTTGTTCTTTTCTAGACGATTTAAACATACCTACACTTTCTGAAGACCAGAAAAACATTTGCGAAGGCAAAATTTCAGCAGAAGAATGTTATTGTCTCCTTGATAATGACGGTATTCCTATTCAATTCTATAAGATATTTTGGCCAGTAATTAGCGATAGCTTTCTGAACTGCATTAATGAATGTTTCGAAAAAGGTGAGATGTCTAGCTCTCAAAAACAAGCAATCATCACACTAATTGAAAAGAAAGGGAAAGATCGTTCATTTTTAGAAAATTGGCGTCCAATTTCCCTCGTTAACATAGATACAAAAATAATGACAAAAGCAATTGCATCGAGGATTAAAAATGTGTTGCCTGATATTATTCATCCCAATCAGACAGGATACGTAAAAGACCGTTTTATAGGCGAAACTATACGATCTATTTTCGATGTCATGGACTTTACGGTGAAAGAAAATATTCCCGGTTTAATGTTATTCATTGATTTTCAAAAGGCATTCGATAGTGTTGAATGGGAATTTCTTTTTAAATGCCTTGAGGCATTCAACTTTGGTCCAGATTTCCTTCACTGGGTTAAAGTCTTCTATAAAAACATACAAAGCTGTATCTTGAACAACGGTATGACTTCAAGCTTTTTTACGCTGGAACGAGGAGTTCGGCAGGGAGACCCGCTATCTCCATATCTGTTCGTTGTAGCTGTAGAAACACTGGCTATCGCCATTAGACAAAATTCGGACATTAAAGGAATTTATATTGAAGAGCAAGAAACGAAACTTTTACAGTATGCCGACGACACCACGGCAATATTAGCGGATACTAACTCTGCCAAAGTATTATTTGAACTACTGGACCGGTTTCGAAACATTTCCGGTCTTAAAATTAACAGCTCAAAAACTGAGGGTATGTGGATAGGATCATTAAAAGAAAGTAAAGAAGAATATTTTGGTATTAAATGGCCTAAAATCCCGGTTAAAGCTCTGGGGGTATATTTTACATATGACCAGAAACTATTAAAGGAAAAGAACTTTATTGAAAGGCTAGATAGTATAAAAAAACTCATTAATATTTGGTCCTCTAGGGGCCTGTCTATCTATGGTAAAGTGACAATAATGAAATCTTTTTTGATCCCAAAATTCGTCTACGTATGTTCGTTACTTCCTACACCAAAGGAAATTGTGAATAAACTGAATCAATTGCTATTCAAGTTCTTATGGAATGGTACAGATAAGGTGACTCGCGTGTCAGTAATAAACGATTATGAGAAAGGTGGTCTAAAAATGATAGATTTGGAAAGCATGGTTAAATCTTTAAGGTTGGCCTGGCTAAAACGACTATTTAACGATTCAAATGCAACATGGAAAACGTATCTACTCCATTTATTAAAGCCCGTAGGAGGTAAGTTCTTTCTAAATTGTAATTATGAAGTTTCTGATTATACGATATCTTCTCAATTTTACCAGGAACTTCTGTTATGGTGGTCGGAATTCCGCGAATCGTTCGCTTCAGAAAGTGACTGGAAAATTATTGTTTGGAATAATAAAGAGATTCGAATAGATAATAAGCCGGTGTACTATAAAAATTATTTTAAGTCAGGAATCATTTACATACACGATCTTCTATTCCACTTAAATACAACAGACTCCTATAATTATTTTTCGAACAAAATTAATAAGAGCAATTTTCTGCAATGGGCGGGCCTCCGTCATTCTGTACCTTCTCTTTTAAAAAAAATCAACCTAAATACATCAACCATATCCCCATCACAACTTTTGATTGGAAATAAAATCTTTGACATTAAAGACAAAAAATCAAAAGATTATTACTCGCTGCTGGTTTCAAAAAAAGCTCAGCTTCCTAATATTGTCCACAAATTGAAGATTCATTTTAATTTCACTACCCAACAATTAAAAGAAATCTTCTCCTTACCACATTTGGTTGCACTTGAGTGATATGTTAAGGCTTTTCAATACAAAGTAATTAATTCTATTCTTTACACTAACAGCAAATTATGCAAAATTGGATTTCGAATTAACGATTCGTGCACTTTTTGTAATGATGAACCTGAAAATTTGTATCACTTTTTCTATGGATGCCCTCACTCAAAAACGTTCTGGACTGATTTCGAATCTTACTGGCACTATCTTTCAAGTCGGCCAATCCATCTTTCCGCAGAAAACGTTTTATTTGGAATTTTATCAAAACAATGCCCTTTATCTAATTTATTGAATTATTGCATAGTAATTGGAAAATTATTTTTGTGGGACTGCAGAAGAAGCCAAACACTTCCTAAAATCCAAGGACTGCAATCAAAACTTAAGATTAAATATAACACGGAAAAAAATATCAACAATAAAACCTTTTTTGAAAAGAAATGGGTGCTCACTCCAATTTAATTATTTATGCCCTTCTGGAAGGTACCTTTTTTTTTTCGTTGTTGTTCATCGTAAGTAGCATATGTAATCGTACAATATTGCAAGTAGTGTATAAATTGGTAAGTTTAATATGTAATTAAATTGTCTTTATTTTGTTGCTCATTGTTACAATATGGATGTAAGTATCGTATAATTTTTTGTAAGTAGTGTACAAATTGGATTGTAAGTTGTATAGGTAATCATATTGATTTGTAATGTAGGTAATGTAAATTGTATTATGGTAAGTTTAACCGTAAAAAAAAAAAAAAATTTTGAACTGCGGTTATAGATGCAAGTGAAGTATGATCATCGCAGTAAATTTTCCAATTTGAGCAAGGAGTTGTCCCCGGTGTGATGGTTTATCACTAATTCTGTTCTGGGGGCACCTGTGTATCCTACTATTCTTTGTAATAAGATTGTGAACTGCGTGGCTGCAATTTGCCCATAAGCAGTCTGGCAAAGCTAGAAAATGACAAAGTGTTGTAAAGTGCTTTCAGCGTCAGGATAAAGCGCTATACAAATGCTTATTTACTTTTTTTTTACACTAGTCCCTTCAATGAAGCTGACGGTCAAAATACAACAAAAAACGCTAGTCACACGAAATTGCTGGAGAACGGACGCGATTCTGAAACTTCCACAGTGAGAGAGTCAAACGCAGATGTAGATGTAAACCCCGAGGTTTCCTCTTTTTGGCTTCACAAGGCATGATTCTAATCTAAAAATGTCTGGAGAACTAAGAAGTCTAAACTCAAACAACATAATACCAATGCCGCCGGCGAAATCTTCTTACTAAAGGAAATAATCATGGCAGTTTAAATACAAACATGTTTTAAGCTCTTAGTAGCTTTTTTTTGCTTCTCGGACGATTTCACTACAACATGGATGTCTGTTTATTTCAAGCTGTCATGATCCACTGTTGTGGTAAACTGACCAATGCCAACATCTCTCAGTTCAGAGGGGATTTTTAACACCTAATCATACCAATCTTACAAAAGGTTTTTCGTCCTTCTCTCGATAAAATAAATCTGCATATAAGGGTGAACATTTTTAGTTCGTTTACGCGCGTCTTCCAACAAAATTGGCTGAAAATCGGCAGGTACATTCCAGGTTCCCTCCTTCAAAAAAGGGTGTCAGGCTTTGTTTAATTTCGCTTCCGTTTCAGAGTTATGGCTTCTTTAGTGGAAGGAAACACCAGCGTTCAGAAAATCAATCTTTAGAAGGTTGTAGAAAAAAACCAAACCACATCTGGAAAATCGCCGACACCCTTTTTGAGGGGAGAAAACATTTCCAATGTTAATAGCGCCACTACGACAATTCACAGGCGGAAGTGAACCAGTTTAAGCCAAGCAGTATTTCTGGGAATTTCTTTTTATATCACTGCGACAATACCTTTTTAGAAAATTTCAATCTATAACTATTAAGCTTTCAGAAAATGTATAGTTTGATGGGGTTTTCTTTCAAAGCGCCAGCATAAGAGTGCCATTTCCAAACGCTGTCAATCCACTTACCATAATACCTTATTAAGTGAAATCAACATCCCTGCTATCAGGCATTAACATAAAATCAACATTTTAACCTATTTAAGCCTGAAATCAACATTTCTGAGCTTACACACTGCATAAAATGGACATTTTGCTTGTTTTTAAGTGAAATTAACATCCTTGCTGTCAGGCATTAGCGTGAAATCGAAAAATCGTGAAATCAGGGATTTTGAGCTTTAACATGCTGCATGAAATGAACATTTTGCTTGTTTTTAAGTGAAATCAACATCCTTGCGAATTAAAAACCCAGATACAAAGAGTTTTACTTGGACTCAAAAATCTCCAAGAACATTTTGTCAACTTGACTATTATCTAATATCTAACAACTTATTTGACATGGTGAGATCGACTGAGATAATTCCCGCCATTAGAACAGACCACGACGCAATCTTGCTGGAAATTGGAAAGCTAGAAAATGGGCAAAAGGGTCATGGATATTGGAAATTAAACTGCTCGCTGTTAGTGGATGATGCGTAAGTAAACAGTGTTAGAGAACTGCTTCCATTATGGGCTGCAGAGGGAAGAAAGGAACTTACAGACCATCAGAGTGTCTGGGATTGGATTAAATAATTATAATATAAGGGCCCATGCCATAAATTTCTCTAAGAGAAAATCAAAAGAAAGGAATGAGAAAGAAAAAACTCTTCAAGAAGAATTAAGTAAGGCAAAGGAAGAGTTTGAAATGACACCAAGTGACTTTAATGCATCACAATATCTAGCTGCTCAGGAAAAATTGGAAACCTTCTACCAAGAAGAAGAAAAAACCAAAGGAATCATTATACGAGCGCATGTGCGCTGGCATGAATACGGGGAAAAAAGCACTAAATATTTTCTGAATCTGGAGAAAAGAAATCACGTAAAGAAACATATACGAATACTTTTTATTGGTGGCGTAATCAAGACAGATCCGTTTTGTATATTAAAGGCGCAGGAACGCTTTTATCGAGACCTCTATAAGAGTAAAAACAATGATCCAGAAATCTCACAAAAAATCTCTGCATTCTTAAATGATCTAAATATTCCAAAATTATCTGAAGAACAGCAAAAGCAATGCAAAGGGTCTATTTCATCAGAGGATTGCTTTCGTCTTCTAAACAGCTTTGATCCATTTGACTAAAGCAATTGCATGGAGGATAAAAAATGTTCTACCTGATAAAATCTATCAAAATCAGACTGGATATGTAAAAGATCGTTTTATAGGCGAAACAATACGAACAATCTAAGCTGATGGAGATTTTTCAAAATACTTCTGGCCTCAATATTATTTCCTCAAAAATGGAAGGTATGTGGTTGGTTCATTTAGAGGAAAAATGGAAGAACCATTTGGCATCAAGTGGCCTAAAACCCGGATCAAAGCTTTAAGAGTTTATTTCACATACGATCTGAAACTTCTAAAAGAGAAGAATTTTATTGAAAGGCTTGACAGTATCTAAAAGCTTATTAATATATGGTCCTCAAGAGGCCTATCTCTTTGTGGAAAAGTAACAATAATCAAATCCTTCTTGATCTCGAAGTTTGTTTATGTTTGCTCTACAGTGTATATTGCCAACACCAAAAGAAGTAGTAAGTGATCTGAATCGATTGCTTTTCAAGTTTCTATGGAATGGTGTAGATAATTAAAGTAACTCGTGTGTCTGCAATAAATTATTATGAGAAGGGCGGTTTAAAAATGATAGAATGATGTTGATTGCATGATTAGATCTTTTGAGGTTAGGATGGCTACAGAGAGTATTTAATGAGTCACATGCTACATGGAAGAGATATTTTCTTTAACTGTTTAGAACACGTTGGAAGCATCTTCTTTCTCAGCTGTAATTTTGATGTCAAAGATTTTAAATTACCCTCTCCATTCTACTACGAATTTCTGCAATGGTGGTCAGAATTTCGTGATACCTTTGCTGAAGAAAAGGATTATCAAAACATTATTTGGAACAATAAAGAAATTAAAATAGACAACAAACCGGTCTATTTCATAAAAAAAAAGCAAAGCAGGAATCATGTACACTCAGGATCTTCTTTTTGACCGGGATATAAACGTTGCCTTCACTCACCTTTGAACAAGATAAATAAAACCAATTTTCTTCAGTGGGCTGGTCTCCAACACTCTATACCCTCACAGCTAAGGCTCGCGAATGTACCATTATCAAACCTATCACCCTCTTTTACATTTTAAAATAACACTTTCGATATTAGACAGAAAAGATCAAAAGATTACTATTCTCTGCTTGTTTCCAGAAAGGCTCAACATCCCAATATCACCGTCAAATTGCAGAGGGATTTTGATTTTACAATCGATCAAATCTTCTTATTACCACATTCTGTCGCACTTGAATCCCATGTAAAAGCTTTCCAATATAAAGTTATAAACTCTATTCTTTCTACAAATACCAAATTATGTAAAATTGGTAACAGAAGCAACGATCTGTGTACATTTTGTAAAACTGAGTCGGAAACCTCAAATCATTTTTTTTTATAACTGTTCCCACACTAGACAATACTGGACAGATTTTGTAGCATACTGGCACCTACAATCAAAACATCAAATTCACCTCTCCCTAAAAGATGTTCTATTTGGGATATTTTCGGAAAAATGCCCTTTACTTGATCTCTTAAAACTAATTACTTCATAATTATTGGAAAATTGTTCTTGTGGGACTGCAGAAGGACTCAAACCCTTCCTAAAATCGAGGGGTTTAAAGCCAAAATTAAAATTAAGCATGAAATAGAAAGTAAAATCACAAAACAAGAATATTTTAGTAAAAAATTGAAAATTAAACCTATACAATAAATATGTATTATTAGTATTTAGTACTATTATTCTATCAAATGTTACTATTTCTAACATTATCTTTGTGCGTGTGTAATAGCTTGAGAGTACAAGATTGTAATAGTGGAATGTAATTATTAACATGGTAGTAAGACCTATATTTATCAATTAATTAATTAATTAATCAATTTTTTTAGTTCTCTTATGTATCATAGCTTTAATGTGCATATATTAATGTTCTATTTTGTAACTGTAATAAAAATGGAAATAATAATAATAATAATAATAATAATAATAATAATAATAAAAAACAAAACATGCTTGCTGTCAGGTGTTAATGTGATATGTGCAGTCCCAGAAAATATCCATACTCCCCCACAGAAGGGATTGGAATTTCCTAGGAGGTGGGGGTTCTGGAAGGCCAAAAAATTTAAAGAAATGTATGAAGCTTAAATTGAAATTTCCAGTGTGTGGGGGCGGGGGGGGGGGTTGGGTCTTGGGAAAAAAACCCTTTCGTGGGGGAGGTATGGATATTTTCTGGAATTACACAATCAACATTTTAACCTATTTAGACCTGAATTCAATGTTTTTGAGCTTACAATTGTACATGTATGCACTGCATGAAATGAGCAGTTTGCCTT
>CM042757.1:446884-472367 GCA_022496165.2 Catalaphyllia jardinei
GGTTGGTTTCACGTGTTTTCCTTTCATATGATGTTTTCTGATCATCGGATTTTGCTCACACGTAGATGAAAGCTGTAAGAGGTAGTTATGACTGTGGCGATGTATCGGTCACAACAGTACGGTTGACGAGGTCAAAGAATTGTTTACAAGAGTGCCAGAAAGTGGGATCGGGGGAAATTAAGCTCGTACATGTAGCTTTTTCTCCTGGCACGATAATTTGATGGCTTTCACTCTCTTTCTCTCCTTGTGGAGTCCAAGGTAAGCTTAAGTTCTTGTTAAGTTTCGGTTTCATTCTTTCGTTAACATTTTATTTTGTACATACACATTGGAATTCTGCCTGTGTTATGCACCTACATATTAATGTCAAGCCGGGGGGAGGGGGAGGCGGGGCATAGGGCGGGATTTTGACATTTTCCAAAAAATTGTTGTAAAATTCTCTACCCACGGGCAAAAATGTGCGGTCAAATATAACTGAAATTCCCCACCCCGGGAAATGAAGATAATTCAAATGCCTTACCCCCAGCCCAAAGCGATCAATCAAATTCCCGCCCTATGCCCCCCACCCCCTTCCGGCTTGACATTGATAGGTGCATTAGTATCCAACAGAAGTTTGAAATTTGTAAGTAACAAAATGTACCCTCCATAGGGGGGTGCGGATAAAAAATGGAACGTCCCAATTCGAATTGCCATATCTTTTAGTTTTTATGTAGTTCACACTTCATTTCTTTTGTATTCCATACAGTTCGATCAGGAAGAATATTTGTTATGAGATGGTATGCAAGTCAACCTACATGTACAATCGAGTAAATAAATTAATTTTTTCTCAAGCATCTGAGCGGGCCGGATTCCTAAATCCTTGAGTTTGATAGGCTAATGACGTGCCCGTGACCCGTCCAGCTTTTTACGATATAGCCCACGGGCCGGATTTTTTCCCTGCGGTACATAAATTTAGCTCCTAAAAGTTAGCGGTAATCATCAATTTTTTGCCTGTTTTACTCTTCCATCGAAGAAAAGTCAATGCAGGTTTATCGCTGTCCAATTTAAAATGGCAAGGAAAGTCACTAAGTAAATTCAATTGAGTGTTTTGAAGTTGTGATAGTTTGCTTGACTGTTTGTAGCCGTGGCGCTGTAATGGCGGGGAATCCTGCATGTGTTTCTCTCTCGCATAGAATTTGAATCAATTTCAGAGTTTACCTCTGATCATTGTACTATATTTAGAAGAATTTCTGTGGAATACACTTACCGAATTTCTTCGCTTTCTTTTATTCAATTTACGGTAAAAAAGTCTGATTTCAAGTGATTTTTATGGCAACAACTGACTGAAATTGTTTTGTAGTAAAACTTCAAACTTTGCACCAAATTTCACACCGGAAAAACAACATTGGAGAACTTAACAGGTGACATGAATGCAACTAACATAGAGTAGATCGACCAATATTTGTTCTTTAATACATATTTCCTTGTCTAGCTAGTATCTGAGTTGCTCGTTCCTTGCGAAGAGTTTTTACTAATCGTTAGTAGACGGCACACCACCCGATTCAATTACAAAGTTGCGTAAACAAACCAATTTGTAATTGGCTGTAAAACCATGCAGTTTACTGTAGCAAAAAAAAAACATGTTATTTGCTTGCTTAGGGTCGGTCTGTATGGTGAAAAACTGTACCTTGGGCTTGTAAATGCTGCCCTCAGCCTGCAGCCTCGGGCAGCATTTTCAAGCCCTTGGTCACAGTTTTTCACCATATGGACCTCCCAGCCGGCAAATAACATATAATTATATACTGCTAAATATTCTACTGATCATGGATGCACACATTAAGTCCAAGAGACTGTGTAAATCTACTTTTTGCAAGAGAGATATGCTGTCCAATTGCTGGGGGGAGAGGGTTTTTTACTTCTAGAAATGAGACATGTAGACAAATTGAAATCAAAAGTTAAAATATTGATGGAGAAGAGAATGCTTGATACCTGTCAATGTAAATATGGTCTGTAATCATTGCAAAAATCTATAAGAAGAGATGAATATATTTGCAGTCCTTTTGAGAGTCTTTTGAATATTACTGCATTGCTAGTGAGATTAGCACAAACAATTACCAAGTATCTTGGAATAAAACCCGTGATTTGAATGGCTTGGTGCAAGACGGTCGTAAGTGACTTTTTCGGGTAAAATTTTTTTTCCTTCAAAAGTGCCTGAATTTTTGCATGTGCTTTTCAATAAAGCAGAAAAACATTCTCCTGTATCTTTTTTGGCTAAAATTCTCTACTTTTTCCACTTTGTTGCTTTCTTTGTGCATGCTTCGATATTTTGACTTCGTTTTTCTCAGAAGCAAAGTGCAAACCACCCCAAAAAATTACATGGGAATCTTTTACTACTAATTGAAAAGCACATGCAAAAATTCAGGCACTTTTGAAGGAAAAAAATTTTTACCCGAAAAAGTCACTTACGACCGTCTTGCACAAAGCCATTCAAGCCATTCACTATTGTTCAAACCGATTCAAGTTTAATTATGCATACAGTAACATGGCTCTATTACTCCTGCTTTGTTAGCACAAGCGGATAAGGCGCTCAACGGGCCGGACACAAATTTGTTTTGTTGTGACGCCGGTTCGAGTCGATGCGAGGTCAATCAATTTTTTTTTGTGTGCTGTTTCTCTACTTCTTTCAAAAACCAACATATCCATTGTAATCGAATTGCCGTTTTTACTCGCTAGGATCTGGTATTGATATATTTTTAGCTGGAATTGTGACGTACGCTTTTGGCGCGCAAAGCAGTAATTTACCACAAATTCAGTGCTTACCTGTTCATTAAGCATAGTTTGCTCGTTATTTCCACCGATATTCAGCGCTTGTTCGAGGAATATTTGTGCCCGTCTGGTAGGAGATTTGGCATCATTAAGCCTTTGACCCTCGATAAGTCACCCGCATGCCTCAAAGAACCGAGGTGTGTTTTTGTTCCGAGATCATGGTTTAATTTAGCCATTGATCAAAGAGCAAGTGAGCCAGGCGGTAAGAGTCTAGAAATGCTTCTTCTTCCAAAGCAAAGCATTTGTCGTGGACTTAGGGCTCATTTGCTAAAGTTCGGCGTGTGTCAGTTTTGGAAATTAGAACTGCTTTCTAGACTCTTACTATTTTCTTGAAATTCAGCCATGTAGCATCGTTCGCTGCCAAAATTTCTGGGATATCCCATAATAATCTTTCATACGTACGTAAAGCCAGCGCCGTGACTATTGTGTGTGTGTGTGTGTGTGTGTGACTTATAACGTGACTCAAACACGGCCGGGAACTGGTGAGAAAGGTGGCCAGGCAGCAAAGTCCTTGAATTTGACCTGTGTTAGGTGAAAAGTTAATTTCAACAGATTCAAAGCCGTTTCTACGGGCCAAAAAAGAAGGCAGGTCGGTTAAATTGGCAAGCAAGTGTTCCTTGAGTGTGTATGGTGGATTTCCAAGCAGATGATTGCTTTGAATTGTGATAGGATCGAGCCCGCCGCGAAGAAAAAAAGACAAGAAAGAACGCCTGATCGCAGGTTAGGAAGAAGAAAACTTCAGCTGAAATGTAAGTTTTGCTTTGTATTTCAGCGTTCCTTGGCTGGTAAATTTTCCGTTTCATGCGCTTTTTTTCGGCATGAGCAGCGTGTTAGCTGAAGGCTTCCTCTTTCTTTGTTGTCAGAATTAATCATTTCATGGAGCGAGCAGTTTTGCACTGGCGAAAAAAATACTTTCACCTAGAAACATTTTATAAATCACTGACGTAGCCTATTTGCAAAACATTTAAAGTCTTTCTCTAGGCACTAATCATTGACTTGATTTAGGTATCGATTCATGCAATAGATTCTAACGTATCCTGACCTTAACTCTAATCTAATCCGAAGACTAACCTTCAATGCTAACCCTAGTTTCGAGCGGTAACACTAAACCTAACTCTAATAAGACTGGGAACTCTTAACCCTAAGGGTTAAAGTCAGCGGCCAATGTAAGTTTTGCTTCATATTTCAGCATTCCTTTGCTGATAAATTTTCTGTTTCATGCGCTTTTTTTTTCGGCAAACGCTAAGCCTAACTTTGTTCTGTAAGCCTAATCTTCAATGCTAACCCTAGTTTCGAGCGGTAACCCTAAACCTAACTCTAATAAGACTGGGAACTCTTAACCCTAAGGGTTAAAGTCAGCTGCGAAGTTTGGACCTGTTTTGGCCTTGTTCGATTTTAGCAAAACATCTAGGGGACGTTCTTGCACGCGGCCTTTCAATTGAGCTTACATGTTGTGAAATGAACTTCTCGCTGTTCTCTAAGTGAAATCAAAGTCCTTGCTGTGGCGTGATAATGTGAAATCAAAATTTTAACTGTCAGTAAATGACCTGATATCAAGAGTGTCTAGCTTGCACATTGCGTGAAGTAAACCGTTGGCTGTAATTTGAGTGAAATTAACGTCTTTGTGGTTGCACGTTAACCTGAAATCAAAGTTTTAACGGTTTTTACCAGTAATCGACATTTTCGAAGGTTACACGTTGCGAAAGATCAATATTTTGCTGGATTTTAAGTGGAATTAGCGTCTTTGCGGTCACGTGCGAAACGAGGAAGTCACTGAAGCGTGGCATTTGCTGCCAGTTGAATGGCTTGGTGCAAGACGGTCGTAAGTGACTTTTTCGGGTAAAAATTTTTTTCCTTCAAAAGTGCCTGAATTTTTGCATGTGCTTTTCAATAAAGCAGAAAAACATTCTCCTGTATCTTTTTTTGGCTAAAATTCTCTACTTTTTCCACTTTGTTGCGTTCTTTGTGCACACTTCGATATTTTGACTTCGTTTTTCTCAGAAGCAAAGTGCAAACCAGCCAAAAAAATTACATGGGAATCTTTTACTACTTAATTGAAAAGCACATGCAAAAATTCAGGCACTTTTGAAGGAAAAAAAATTTTACCCGAAAAAATCACTTATGACCGTCTTGCACAAAGCCATTCATTTGTGTTTCCAAGAACGAAATTACAACTGTTAATTACTTGCATACTCTACAGTACCCTTATTATTGGCAGTGATTGCACCAAGTTGGGGGACTTCTCCCTATAGTTAACTAAAGGCTCCCCTTTTTCAGACTGGAGGTATCAGAAGACTTAACAGGACAGGGATTGAAACTAAAAATTGATCATAATCCAAGAAATCAGATGATCATTCATCCAAGCAATCAGATGTAGTAGGGTCACACACTCTGTAAAGTTGATAGGGTTCTGACCTTGGGGCAGTCTCCTTGTATAAAAGTTATTTACCCGCCCCCCCCCCCCCCCCCCCCCCATGGACATAGTTATATGGTGAAAAAAAAAATTATAAATTTTAAATAAAAACATCCTCATCACTTCAGGTTAAAGACTGAAACAAAACTGCTTGAAATTCTTATCTTCAATATTGAAGGAAATACTTTTCTTTCTATAGATTTGCCATTTACCAGTAAGTTAGATTTTGCCAACGTCAATGTCTCACTTAGGTGAAATTCAAGCAAAATGCTCTTGGCAGCTGTGGCATTCTCAAGTTTATTGTCTAAAATGAATGTTAAAATCAGGTATTACGATTTTGCGTAATGTAAACTGAACAAGGACCATAATCAATTTACTTTGACTCAAAATGCACTGCTGACTCCCTTATATTATAATAATAATAATAATAATATTATACGTAATTGGCCACTCCCCGTCGGGGCTTTTCAGGACCAATGCAAACAGACAATGACAAATTAATATTATACATTAATTATAACCAACTTCAGTGACAAGACATCAAGTTTGGACTGACTGGTGAATATGGCGAACTCTCATTAAATGATCTTATTTTGAGACAGACTGTTCAGGGCTGGAAATAATTTTTCTCCTTTAACAGGACATAATTTTTATGTCCTTTCAAATCTTCACTTTGGTCGGACGTCTTATCAATTTGACCAGACATTAACTAGCATAATTAATAAGCGTAATAAAATTTATTATTAGGAGTAATGATTTTCAATAATAAGCATTCAAAACTACAATTAAATGTTTTTCTTTAATTAACAGTTATGATTAACTAGATGACTTTTACTACCATGACCACTTCATAACACAGTTTTCCTCATGATACTGAGCTGAAACTCTCTGAAGTATTTTTTGCTTGATATCATTGATATCAGGTAAAACAAAAGCAATGGTTAAAGTCGCTCTATGTGTTCACTTTCTTTTTATCAACATCAATGCAGTGTAGTTTCACCGCAAACAGTCCCCATTACCAAGCGATTGATACGCTATAAGCTGTGATGTTTTCATCGAAAGAGGAATATGCTCTGGGAGAATCACTTGTCCTAACCTATCTCTTTGAAGTGTGATCCCATTGACGACATCTTTTTCTTGAATCTTAGCCAGGATTTTTGAATACTTCATTTGAAGAGAAGAAAGTAAACTCTCGCGTTCCGCAGTCGCAATACATTTGTTGAGATTCTCCAAATTGACATCAACATCTTGCCAAATGAATTTGAAAATACCAATACTAAACCCACTTTTATTCACGGGGATAGTTGTCTATTGGGCGCCAGTAAGCGATTTCTGTTCCCACGCTATATAACGCACAAAAGATAATTAAAAGTACAATTTTCCCACACAAAAAATGGAGTTGTGTGGTAGTTTTGTGTAATTCGCCAAAATGATGTAGATTGTGGTCAGAATAGTTTATTATTGCTATTTTAACCTTTTTCACTTGCGAAAACAACACGTAAATTCAAGCAATTAGATAAGGATAAATAAGGGTCTAAAGCACAGGTCACATTCCACAGGGCACTCGTTGCAGGTTATTGTTTTACCTTTTTGAAAGTAACCCAAAACCAACCTTAGGCCTTGGGTTAGCCAAATTGAGGGTTTTGGTTACTTTTCAAAAGGTAAAACAATGACCTGCAACGAGTGGTGGAATGCGACCTGTGCTTTAGACCTGCCGGATAAATAAACACTTGGAGACGAGCTGTCTGGCTGGATCTGCTGGTCAAAAGGCTGCGTTCCTTTGGGGTGATCCGGATGCGGATCAGTGATCCAAAAGCTATCTGGTTCATGGTGCATCAAACCTGTGAATCTGCCGTGGTCATGGTTTCATTGGTTCCTTTGATGTACCATGGTCCAGACAGATCTTGGATCACTGATCCGGATCCGGATCATCCTGAAGGAACGCAGCCAATATTTACAGTGCCGCTCAGAAATAAGCGAACCAAAACATACGTGAAATACAGTACCACGCAAAAGTAAGTTGACACTCGAAACTCAAACCTCAAGACTTGATCCTTGAGCCTCGATGCTCGAAACGTTTGAGGATCGAGTCTCGAGAAACAAGGCTTTCTCGAATATGCAAGAACTCGAAAGAGTTTCGAGGAAACAATTTATTTCTCGAAGGAAGAATAGTACAGTACTGCTCACACTTAAAGTGCAAGTGTTTTGCGTCAATCGTTATCGCATGAAAACATTCGACCATACGACAGCAGACTAACTAAACGTGATTTTTTTCCGACACAACTTGTGTTCAAAACTAAATGTAGACCTGCAGTCAACGATGGAAACTTACCGGTAAATGCGAATAACCCTTTACGTTCACAGCCGTTTGGAAAATTTGTGAAATAAAAGTTCCGTAAATATACTTCTAGTACTAGCCGACAGCAGCACCCACAGCACCATTGAGTCTAGCCACAATAGAAGCGCAATGTGTTTGTTTACTTTGCATATCAGATTGTGAACTACACTGTAGTTAAATAGGTGTGTAACACGGAACCTTTTTCCATTGACTGTAGTCCTCTTTGTACTGATCACTTTCATGTTTACATACTTCCTAGTTGCTGTATTACACGCTGGGTATCCTCGTTATTATACAGCCTTGCGTAAATTTGTTCAATTCGTCGAAGATCGTGTTCAACTCTTTGAATGTTCACCTGCATTTTGTCTAGCTCCAAGAAATCATTGTGAAGAGAAGCGCGTGACATTTATAACACGCAGAATTAACAACAAATCACCTTCCCACTTCGGTTTTGAAATTTTGAAATTCAGGTCACTGAAAAATAGTTGCAGTCGTGGGCAAACGTCTTCGTTTGAAAGAAACACTATTCTAAGTTACCTTCCAGGAACTCAAAAGGAATTTTTTGACTAATCCATTTCTTTTCAACAATGTAACCCTTTTCATTTTGCGTGGCGGTGTCCAACTTGCAGGTTTCGCCAAAAACAGAGATTTACCTGGATTTTATCATCAAAAATGCTGGCGTCGTTTTCGCGGTAGCAATATACGACTTCTCAGTTTTCACGTACAATTTCTTCAGTTTTAATAAGTATATCATTGTTGAGTTAAGTTTTGTACAGAGAAACTAAAAAATGCTCGCAGAAAATTGTTAAATGTAAGAAATAACACGGCCAACGCGGCTATTTTTATCCTGGAAAGAAATCTGATCGGGGCAGCTTTTGATCATGTGCTAGGCAACCACTTGTGAGCCGTGAGCGCGAGTCAAGCAATCAACAAAACAACGCTATAAAGTGTAATTTTCGCCATTTGCTTAGTCTAAACACTTGATTACCCATGAACCTAAAGCTCACCTTTGCTCCTCAAAATCCTGATCTAAAATTTAGTCGGCGAACGGCTTGCCTGGGTCCTAAGAAGGAGGGAAAGTTACTTGCCCGAAGGGAAAATCTACTTGTCCCAGACGTTTTTTTTTCGAGCCCTGAATATTGATCTGTGAACCGTGCTGTTTCGAACGTAGAAGGCCTGAAATTGAAGATTACAGCTTTCAACATGTTTAAAAATAAATTTGTGCAGGCATAAAATTGTTTATTTGTCGCCAGAATACTTTTCCGTGTGAATCAACTGAAGGCAGTGCTGATTGTGGTGTTGTTTATTTCACTGACCAATCGCACCCAACATAGATTTTATATCTCTTAACTTGGAAAGATTGTCCACGTTCAGTGAAATGTTCCGTTCTTGCTGTCTTCATTTTTCTCAGTATTTTGAGAGAACAAAGCTCATCGTTATTTCGTTTAAAACTTAATCACACATTGCTCGCGGCTTCACCATTCAAACGCTTCGGGAATATTTATTCGAACTTTTGGAAAATCTTTCCCTGAAACTGTCGAAAAGGAAATTCATGCTTTATAGTGTGATCGCTTAGCATACATGTATAAGGACTGTACCAATAAAGAGATTTTAAAATATTAAATAAAATAAGCTTAGCACTACTTTCTTTGTTCTGAATGTGCCGGTTTCCGTAATACTGAGCTAATTAGCTTACATGTAGACTAGTAGCTGTTGAACACTCAACACTTACCTTTCTGTGGGACGCTTTTGATTAATAAGTAAGAAAAACTACCGTTTTTGTTTAATAAACAAGAGTGACTTGTTTAATAAGCAAAAAGTGTCACTTTTTTCGCGTAATAACCAAAATGGCATTTTAAGTTTGAAGTAGTTCTTCAGTGAAAGGTTCAAAACCCCGTTTTATTCACATAAACTTTCGCACTCTTTTATGTCCATCTGAGTTTTCCCATGCTTTCGGCAATAACAAGGAAAGCACAAATTGCTGACAGCAGTAATCTTGTGGACAAAATTGACCCGCGCTGTATTAAATTTGACATGGTTGAAGTAAACTCAGATTCAGTCTGTAGAAACCTATATGGGTAGTCCGTGTTCAATGAAATCTCCTGTTTGTTGTGTATTCAAAGACCTATTTATTTGAAATGCTGATGTTTTAATTCGACTGAACAGGGTTTACTTTCGTTTGAAAACTTGAACATTGAAAAAGCAATTGTTTACACCAGCCGATGAACGATCACGCCGTGAAGACAAACTTACACAAAAATATCTGTCCTGAAAAGGAAAGTCATTACTTAATTACGGCTTTCAGTGAAGGGGTGACCAGTCAAGATTTAAAGGTTTTCAATAGATATGATTTGTCCGTTGCATTGTTTTCGTTGTCGATATATTTATTCTAAATGGCCGACAAAATTGATGTGACAGAGTGTTGTGTGACACTTTTGTTTAATAAGCAAGAATACCTGCCATTCTTGCTTATTAAGCAAAAGTCACATGTTTAATAAACATAAAGTGCAACCTTTCTTGCTTAATAAGCCAAAAATAACGACTTTTTAGTTTAATAATCAAACTTGATGTGTTAAAATTGCTTATTAAACGAAAAAGACAGGCAATTGGTTTAATACACCAAAAAAATGGTGTCTGGAAACAATCTGACAGTCCGAAAACAATCTGACACTTGTTTTTAGTGAAAACGTTTAAACGGTTTGCTCATCCGTTTAACGCTTTAGGGAAAACATTTAAATGGTTTGCTTATCCGTTTAAAAGGAAACCAGCAGCGCGTTTAAAGTTAACCTTGTGAGCAGAAGTGTCAAGCCAACCGGTCAGTACAAAATGCACACTGCAGACTGCAGACCGGGGACAAAATGCAGACTGCAGACTGCAGACCAGGGACAAAATGCAGACTAGGTACAAAATGCAGACTGCAGACTGTAGACTGACAAGAAAACTTTTTTTACGTCAGAAATGTGTCAACATTCAATTTTATAACTCACCTACTGGTAGTTTCCATTGGAAAGTGAAGTCTGTGAGTGACGTTTATGGGAAAAATGTTTTTATGTCATTCAGGAAGTATTGTAGAGGGATAAGTCAACAGAGTATTTTGCCAAAGGCTAATCAGCTTAAAAACTTTTCTGATTTAAAAAACTTACTGAGGTCCACTCAATAAACTGTTCACCCTTGCAAAACCCTTTCATCAAATATTCACGCTCGTAATTGACCGTGACTGCATCACATCACAATTAATTTATGACAACAAGGTATTTTGTACCACGCTGTTTTGATGTTCCCTGAAACGCCCCTCTGTTAAACTGATGAAATTGCTTGTTGGATGTTTGAATGCTTCTTGATAACTTACGTTCGAACGACTTGCGTTTGTGGCATTCTGAAAGCTCATCTGCAGTCACGCTGTTACTCCACGCTGATTTGATGATGGTAAAGAATGCATCCAGTCAGCATGGAACAAACAGCAAAATCACGAAATCCCGGCCGCAGATGCTGGTCGCTTCGAAAGCTGTATTTCTGGAAAATTATTTGGCAGTTAGCACTTGGATTTTAAATGGATCTTCGTTTGAATGTCACGAGAAGAAGCATCAACCTTTCAGTTTATCTGGTGTTCGATTTGGAAGCCAGGAGATTCAAATTTCTGGATTTTCCACCTTTGACTCCTCCTCAACGTGCAGTAAGAGTCAACGCAAAACCTATCAAATCACTGAAATTCACCATTTAGTGAATCTTGCATGTAAACAATAAATAAACTATTGACATTTACATAAAAAAATGTCCGAAATTTTCGCCGCTAAACTAGGGAGAAGTTTCACATGCGTTATATGTTTTGATCTCTCCACTACTAGAAATAAATCAGTACTAAACCATGCAGTAAAATAACATTTCTGAAAAAAAGAGCGACTGTTGTAGTGTTATTTATGGGAGATGACATTGTAAGGTTATTGCGGGATAATAGGTAACTTATGAAATTGAATGTTATCTCATTTCTAGCGCAAAAAGTAGTTTTTCTTGTCAGTCTGCATTTTAAACTCAGTCAACGCTGTTACGTATAAATTTGCTTCCAGATCTAGAGGTTACTTGAAGCGTTTCTTCTGCACTAGCCGTTCAGGTTGAGATATTCGCAGCGAAATTCTTCTTTGTAAATTGCGCTAAAATCAACAAACGTCAGGAAAGAGAATCAACTTAATTAATGTTGGACGAAAGCAGCAATAGTTTACGCAGAAATAAAATGCACAACGCGTCGGGAGTACTTTTTCGTTCATGGAATGTATTCCAGATATCATTTACCAACTTTTTATGCTCCATGTTTACGCTCATCAAAGATATCTGTTAACATTGCATTAAAAGACTGCTAGTTTAGAAGTTTTTTTCCTGAAAGGATCTCGCCGACTTTAATAACAGTTCAACGCTTTCAGCTATCCGTTTGTGGACTTTGGTCAACCGTTTAACGTTTCAACCGTTTTTGGGGGGTTGTCACCGTTTAATGCTTTAAGTTGTCGGTTTTTGGACTTTCGTCAACCGTTCAAATTTTTTGCTATCCGTTTAAACGGTTATGGAAACCGTTTAAACGCTTGAGTTAGCCGTTTAGTATCCATTTACAAACATTTTTTTTAACTGTTTAACGGAAAAGCGTTAGTTTCCGTTTTCTCAAAGAAGGTCACAATTATTCCAATCGCACTTGTTGGTTATGAGATGATTATAGCCAACTCGGCGCTACGCACCTTGTTGCCTATCTATCATCTCATAACCAATGTGCGTTCGTGGAATAATTGTTAAATACTAAATTATGACAATAATGATAATTCAAATAGTGGATACAAACAATTGTATCCATTTATGCCAAAAGACACTTTCAGATTGTTGATTTGTGGAAATAGTGGTTCAGGAAAGACAAATTTATTACATCATATTCTTCAGTCTCCATTAGTGTTTTACGATCAGATTCATTAAAAATCTTGATCAAGGTAAATATAAATCGTTGATGAATGATATGGGTGAAATTAGCCAAGATGTTGGATATGAAATGCTTGTTTGTAACAGTGACAAAATTATACCCGTCAGTGAGATGCCAAACACAGACTTGCAGAGAAAAAAATCAGGAACTGTTGATTGACTCATTTCATTCAAGAGAGACATAAATAAAATGTTCAGTTATTTACATTACACAGAGCTTTTATTATGGATGTCCAAAGTCAATCAGAATCAACTGTAGCCATTTTTGTTTGTACGATTTTCCAAGTATGCGAGAAAGAAATTTGATAGCTCAAGAACTGGGAATTAATAAAGATTAATATGTCAAAGCTATCAGCAAACCTTATTCATACTGCTATGTTGATAAGCCTATGAAGACAGTCAAGATATTTTTATGGAAATATGAAGATACATTTAGTGATCATAGTAGCGTTGATGCTTGAAGCATACCAGGTCCAAGAGGTATTTAACCACTAAAGGTAACTACGATATGGACAACAAAAGAGTTGACACACAAGAGGACCACAAAGTTAATGATGATTATAATGACATCGTAAAAGATCTCAAATCAGCTGTCAACAAAGAGTATGGGTAACGTTATGGCTCTTACTTCGTGTAGAAGACACAGCTGACGTACAACAATAGAAGACAAAAGGACAAAAGAACGAAGAAAACAATAGAGACAATAGGTTTGTTTAGCGTCAATCTTTTGTTTAGTGTACTGTGTCTTCTACCCGAAGTAAGAACCAACGTTATTGTTTCATTTGTTTTTTGGTACCACCAAATTCGGCTGTTAGTGTGCAGTTTATTAGCATGTCAAGTAACGTTTGTTCTTCTGCATTGCATAAGTTTTATATGCCGTCTCGATAAAGTGTAGCATAGGTTGGAAGGACGTTGTAAATCACCTTTTTTCTAAAACATTATTATTTTAACTTCATTTGTGACTTTAAATGGCATAAGATACATGTAAACCTTCTCGACATGTATTTTCTGTAAATCTGTGGCGTAGAATTTTGGTTTCGGCAGTGGGAGGAACAAAGATGGTGTTTGAATGAGAGTAATAAATAGAACTGTTGAAAGTGGTTTCGTGTGTAACGTTTGGAATAGAGTTTGAAAGATTAGCTTTCCATTTTTGTTGGGATTGTGATAACTAGGCCATAGTATGTAGTGAAAGGAACATTCAAAATAAACTTTATTGCAAATTCATGCCACTTCAAAAAATCCTGATTTTGGTTTTATATGTCGCTTATCTTGGTAATGCCGGTGTCATACCAAGTTTGGTAAAAAGCTGGTTTTTATTCCACACTATTTCGTTTTTAGGATTTGTTTTGGAATTGATGCCCGTTGAGATTCATTTGAAGTGAGTCCCTCAATTAAAATTGTATCTTGAGTGAATTCCTCGAGTTGTTGGTTTAGTCTTTTGAAAAAAGCAACTTGCTGAACTAGAACGACAACTTTCTCTTTGAGTAACAATTTTAAAGTGATAAACCTTTTTTGTCTGGAATAAAATTTTCAACTTTGAAATTCACAGGGGGATTAACTAGTGTTATGACACCTATACTATGGTTTGTGCTCTGCCTGAAGAAAGCTTTGCCATCCCATTTGTTTTCCCAGATAGGTTCAAGATTTTTGGAGCAGTATGACTCCTGCAAAATACGAGCCATAAAGATCTGAGTGCTAGAAACTGCTTTTAGCTATCTTAGTTCTACTTAATGATGACTGGAGTATTTTGTGCCACTCCTGTGGGAACTGAAATCTTTTTGAGCGGCATAAGAATTTTTTTTATATTAATCATAAAAATTACAATTTCCTCGATTCTGATTGGTTTAAAAAACTCCTATTTTTCCACTAATTCACTTGCCAAGTTGTTATCGGACAGTTTGTTATTGGACACTTTGTTATTGGACAGTTTGTTATTCGGACAGCTCAATAGGCCAATCACATTCGAAGTTGTAGTTTAAATAAACCAATCACGTTCAAAGTCATAATGACATGAGTGCGTGCGCACGCGCTTGCTTTTGTGTTTTTGGCACCTAATTACCTGTAGGAGGTTTTTCATCTCCTTAGTAGGTATTTTAATGCGAATTTTCCCCTTCCTTCATAACTTGGCTATTCTTTTCTCGAAAATTGCAATTTTTATGATTAATTGGTAATAAGACTTCCTGACGTCCAATTCGGTCTGTAATCATACAAGTGCAAATTCCTTGCTTTACAGATTTTTTGTTTTGTTTGTTTTTCTTTGTAGTAATGTTCTGCTTACTTCAACATTGTCCACAGTGCAAGCCCAGAGCAGAACATGTCACTCAGTTGAAGATGTAAGTATGTCTTCTCTGTTGCTGAGCTCGCTATTTTCACAATTCATTGACAGTAGTTACGTCAAAGAGAGCTCAATTACAGCTGGAGCACCATTGAAAAACTGGCTAAAGATAGGCAGCCTGGGAAAGATTTTGTTGCTGCCCTATGTGCCACATAGGCAGGATGGGCAGTAAGTAGTTACATCAAAGTTTTTTTTGTGCCTTTTGTTGAGTGTCTCCTTCTTGTACCAGTTAATTTTTTGCTAATTCCGTGTCATGCTTGTTTAGTTTGCTACGAACATATCCATTGCGAACATTATCAAGAGGAGCTGGAAGGTTGACAATGAGATTTTTCTTGTGATAACAAAACAAGGTAAGCCAGAATGATAAGTAAGAGCAATGCATACATGTGTCTGCTATTTCGAAATTCAACGATCATGTGGGAAAGTAGGCAACGCATGCTTCACGAACAAAGGACATTTGTGTTTTGTCTCCTTAGCTTTTGGGTTTTCACTGTAGACGTTGGAAAGGGAGGTACGTGAGTGAGCTTTTTTCATTTTCTTAAGTTTGTCATAAATTTCTTAAAAGGTGTTTTCTCAATATGTCACAGCTTTCGAAGTACAGGTCAACCTGGCCTCATTCCTTTTTATATTCACTCTGACATTCAGTATTTTGATTCTTCTCACAACTTATTAATTGGCATTTAAGACTTTCACTGGTCTTAACCCTTCTTCTGTAAGCGTCGCGTTTTCTTTTTGGACTGCTGTTCTGTGGTTGTTCAAAAAGAACATCTTGTTCTGTTGACCTCAAATATGTACTTTGTTGATTTTCTAATGCATCAGAACCACATGTCACTGCTGCTGTTGGTACATAATGTAATTCATCCAAATGACCTAAATATATTGTTGTTGGTGGATGTTGTGCTACATAATGTGGCTCTATCAAAGTTTCCTCAGCAAAATTTTCATGAGATTCTGTAATATGAATTGCTACATTTTGACAGTCTGCAACTGCTTGTACAATCAGTGCATGTATCTTGCCTTGACATATTATATATTCATTCCATGAATTCTCAGTATTGCTTTCTATAAAACGTTCAGGGTTACCGTAGTACTAAGGGAAAATTGAACATCAGCTTGTCTAATAAGTAAGTACTGATTGGCATCACCATGTAACTGATGAGAAACTTTTCGGAAAAAACAGTCGCCTTCACCGCCAACATCAACAGGTCTCAATGCTAGCTGACGTAATCGCAAGTTTAACAACATAGTGGAACAAACTGACAATTTAGTTTGACTGTTAAAATTTTGTTCAGGGCCTGGATTTAACTCAATATCACCAGATGTCAAAAGCTTCATTCTTGAGACACAGTGTCTTTTGGTACTGCTGGTTGATTTTGTTATTTTGTGATTATTTAAGCAAGAACTAGTTATTCGTTTATTATTTTGCAAACGTTTGCTTGCTGTCACACTTTTTAGTTTTAAAAAGTTACTGAAAAAACATTCACATCTGTGCAGATATGTTACATACCATAACTTATGGTGAGTCACTAAGCCATACAATCTGGACCATTTAGGAGTAGTGTATAATTATCTTCTGAGAATACATTTCAGCTTGCACCTAACTTTTCTCTTTTTCATGGATCTTATAGTCTTTTTCCGTAATCTAGACGCCCCTCGGTCTCTATGTTGTTTCACTTGTTTAACTATTTTGGAATGGCCACGAAATTGTTTCACACAAGATAGTGGCAAGGCCACAACAATGTTCATCATTGAATGGAAATTTGCTTAAACATTTCCTCTCGCAATAGTTATAAGCAAAACTACTAGTTCTGATATCAAGGCTTTGCTAAAAATTATCTTTAGGTAATAGCTATCAAGAGGAGTAACTCTATGGCGTAGAGCTGTGCATTGATCGACAACTTGAAAGCATCTGTCAAAGCCATTTATTCGGCCTGGTTGACCCTTCGAAAGCTGTGACATATTGAGACAACACCTTTTAAGAAATTCATGACAAACTAAGTAAATGAGAAAAGCTCACTCACATACCTGGCTTTCCAAAGTCCACAATGAAACCCAAAAGCTACAGAGACCAAACGTTTGCGAAGCATGCGTTGCCTTCTTTCCCACGTGATCGTTGATGCAATTGCCGACTCATTTCCTTGAATTCTATTGGTTCTCAATGTTGTCTTGAATTCGTAATTTTCTCGCAACTAATGCTTACAAGGGTTACGATAATTCATGATCAAGTGACGACATTCATTGTGGTTCACAACAGATTCACGACAAATGGTTATCCTTTACTTGTCTCTCATGTACTTAATCACAAAATGGACTTGGAATGAAAACCTCAGTGAAACCTCTATGAAAAAATTTCACACTTGTACTATATGAAGTAGTGATGAGGAAGTTCCCTGATGTAAATACAGTAGAACCCCTGTTAATAAATAACCAACGGCGGTGGGGCAGGCCATGAAAATTTGGTCGCATTAACAGGCTGGGGTTAAACCTCATGACTGATCAAAACTAGATGACGTTGGGTTAGGGTTCACATCACATTAACAATTGCACTTCTGAACAACTATTGTTTAATAAGCCTCCGGAATGCAGATATAATTAAAAACTCTGAGCCTTGAATCTGTATTCTATTGCATAACACTCTCATTCATGCTCAGTTGATAATAAGGTATGGAGAAAAATAATATTGAGCAGCGGTCTAAGCCAAGCTGAAACAGCTTGGCTTGGAGAAGATGTATTACAAGACCCACGCGAATCAAGTGGGCAGGTGGGTGAGCAGTTCCCTTCCCCACTGCTCCGCTGAAAACTGAGCAAGAAGGAGTACAGTGCTCTGCCCCGATTCAGTCTCTGTTCGCATGCTTCGTGTACGTCACACCACACATGCTACAGCACACCCAGTTATCTATGGAGTGTTACTTTCTGGTATTTTAACCTCGCATCTGATTACTATTATTAATATTAAGAATAGTGTACAAGATATTAATGATGGAAAGATGAACATAACTAGTTTGAGTGGCTGTATGGCCGGTTTCTCGTGATAACCAGCAGCTGGTTCAAGTGCTGTATTAACAGGGTCAAATTATAACTGAGGATTATGTAGGTTTTGATCTCAGATTGTGGCCACTGGCCACATTAACAGGGTTTTCTTGTAAGAAAATTTGTGGGTATTTCGCCAAGACAGAAAAGAGTCGGCATAATAACGAGGTGACGGTAAGGCGGTGTTCCACTGTACTTCAAACTGTGTTAATGTCAAAAAAAGCAAAGCGTAAAACTACAGTTTAACAGAATTCACCTGCATGACTGTTAGGGACTAGATTGTTTCAAAGAGTTATACCTTTCAAGAAATTCAGGTAATTGCTCAGTTTATCTTCTTATTCACTATTCATGTGGTATACATTGTTATTTAAATATGTTATATTTGTTCCTAGGATTTCAAACTGTAACAAGTCAAGGAAATATCAGGCAAGGATCACAATCAACCAAAACAAAGAATAATTGTAAGTATCACTGCAGTTGTTATTCTTACTGAGTTATTTCTTGAGTCCCCAACCACACTAAATGCGTTTTCCTACTTTTTGATGCGTTTTGCCACTAATCCATACTTAAACCACCAATGGCGCTGATAAAAACGGTCTTCACAGTTTCAAAAATGTAAGTGATATAGGACATGGGTATGAGCACACCATGTTTCCACGATTTGAGTACCATTTTACCTCTCGCAGAGCCTTGGTGTGAGTAAAACCCTGTTTAATCAAAGTTACCGTCTCATTTTTATCAAAACCTTTATCCATATTAGACTTCATCATTTCTTGTGGATTGTGATGATGTTTCAAGTAATTGACTCAAAAGTGCAAGATCTTCTAATCCACTTGGTATTGCTTTTTGAACTTTTTGAAGTTTTTTGATCCTTTTGTTTTGGCTATCATCAATACTCTTTTACACATCCTTCTATACATCAATGGTCAGTTTTAACAGTTCTGCTGTGGTATCATAAGAATTCTGTTTTGATATTTTGTCAGTTTTGATAACATTTCGAACCATTCTACATTTAGGCTTTTGACCGGCATCAATCGGTGACATAATAATTAGGTTTCTTTTGCTTTTTTTATTGTCCATTATACCGATACATTACATTATTATCTCAACCTATCTTAGCCTATCTTATTTTATGGAACTTATTTAAATAAATGGAAATACCAAATTATGATAATATTGAGAATTCTTCAATTAGTGGATACAAACAGTTGTATCCATTTACGCCAAAAGACACTTTCGGATTGTTGACTTGTGGAAATAGTTGTTCAGGAAAGACAAATTTATTACGTCACATTCTTCAATCACCATTAGTCTTTTATGATCAGATTCATTTTATGCTAAAAAATATCTTGATCAAGGTAAATATAAATCATGGATGAACGATATGGGTGAAATTAGCCAAGATGTTATAAAATGCTAGTTTGTAATAATGACAAAATTATACCCGTCAGTGAGATGCCAAACACAGACTTGAAAAGTGATATTGGGCGGCGTTGTTACTGAAATTAGAATCAGGAACTGTTGATTGACTATTTCATTCAAGAGAGACAAAAAATGTTCAGTAATTTACCTTACACATAGCTATTACAGATGTCAGAAGTCAATCAGAAGCATCTGTAGCCATTTTTGTTTGAACGATTTTCCAAGTACCGGACAAAGAAAGTTGATAGCTTGAGAACTGGGAATTAAAGACACCCATAAAGGTATATGGTAATGTTAATAAAGATAAATATGTCAAAGCTACCAGCAAACCTTAATCATTCTGCTATGTTGATAAGCCTATGAAGACAGTGGAGAAATTTTTATGGAAATATGAACATGCATTTAGTGATCATAGTAGCGTTGACACTTGAAGCATACCAGGTCCAAGAGGTATTGGACTCAGTTTACAATTTAGATACACAAGAGGACCACAAAGTTGATGACGATTGTAACGATATCGTAAAAGGTCTCAAATCAGCTGCCAACAAAGAGTACAAATTTCTTAAGAAAGACAAAGATGGTAATTACATGTATAACGATGACAGAGATCTCATACCAAAACAACATGTCAACATAGAAAATAGCAAGCAAGATATTGCTATTAACGACAAACTGTCTAAAGGTGGGACTAATTTTATGTTAGGAAGCCTTGATATAAGGGTTATAAAATTGTAAATATTGGCAATACAACTTTTGTAATGCCACGAATTCTCTACTTGTGCAAATCTCACAATACACCTCTTTTACCCCTCAAAATTTTGCATAATCATTGTTTGCAATTTCTCCTGGGACATGGAGATTCCCTAATAGAAATGTAAAACAATGCATATGTGTATTATGGGATTTGTGCAAGTAGAGAATTACCATGTTTTCCAGCAAAAAAGATTAAATGTGAGAAATTTAGTTGATGAAGTTTTACCGCTTGATGGAACAAGGTCAGTGACAGGAAATTTAAATAATTTTGGGCAGTAGAGAAATCCTGAATATGAAACCGTTTGAAGATGACGATAAAAATTGACAGTTTCCAAAACCATCAAGATGGAGCAACAATATGGTTTTGTTCAACAAATATCAATAATGGAATGCAGAGCAATAAAAAATTACAGACTTCAATGTTTAACTGTTGTTCCACCTACAACAACTATTCTATGGATTCTAATCTCCATATTTTTTTCACACATTTGACAGCAAATACTTAACGACATACTATTATGATTAGTAGTGGCCAATTTGATGGTAGAAGTTATCGTAACTTATTTATGTAAAAAAATCAAATAAAATGTCTACACCATATATATGAAAACACCAAAGTCGATTTATAATTTCAACCATTTCTGGGAGAACCTATCTGAATCTGAGACATCAGAATTAAAGCTTTGAACCAATATTATCATAAAAAAAATACTGGCTGTCCGAGGTGGCTTACAAACATTTCAAAAAAGTAGAACTTGCACATAACATTAGTTCTGTAAGCCTTGTTATAATGGGAGGGATAGCTTCATCATTAACACTTAATCCTATTATTTTGGGTGTTGCAAATGGATGAGAAGCCAAAACTTATAAAAGAAAGATTGACATGTGTAAATTTGCATACAGTTCATACGATAAGATCTTAACAGATATAAGATCTTTTAAGAGGATTAGAGTTTGATAATCAAGTTTTCAGATTACATCAAAGTTGTCGGTGATTTTATAATAGACATGTGTCCGTTATACAACAAATTTGAAGATAAATACAACAAAGTGTTTAATCAATAATAGATTTTATCTCAGCGTTGATTAATAATGTTGTTTTAATCCAATGTTGCTCATAGATGTCAAATGTATTTTTGGATTTTGAAATTTTGATATTTAGTATCACATGGAGCATCCAACAGTTTGAAAATGTTTTTCTTTGAAAATCCGATGTATTTTTATTCTGTCATGAATTGGCACATACAATTTGTATTTTGCACAAATCTTGTTGATTTGTTTTCCAGATGATTCTTTCTACCATAGGCACTTTTCTTTTCAATGTTATCTTTGTTTTCATGAAATTCAATGTGTTCTTGAGTTATTTGGTAGCCATCTACTGTACCACAACTTTTAATTATATTAGCGCTGTTGTCATTTTGGTTCTCACAACAAGGAATATGTTTTATTAATGATTTATCTAATTGTTGATAGCAAAATAGACATGACAATAATCTTTACTTACCAATTCTTCATGAATAATTCCATTACAATGCATCTCTACATTACCAATATATATTAACTGTCTAATCTTTAAATAAATTTGTTATTTTTTTAGCAGAATTTGAAACTGTATCTACATTTCGTTTTAACTGAGTAAAAAGTTGTATTTTTACCTGTACATACGTTATAAACACACCCCAAGTTGATCTACAAATTTTTAGCAGCAGAGAAGAGATACTTGAAAAATAGGCTGTCTGATTTGTACTTTGTTTTATTGATTTAACAGGCCGTTTTTTTCCTCCTTTGTGTTTGAATTATGTCACGTTTTTTACAGTTCTGTTGAGGTGTCAACAATTGTAAGTTTTTTAGTCTATTATCTGTTTTAACGTTGTCTTCGTGCTCAGTTATTTTGCCATCTGAAAGCGCGTTATGAATCACTTTATACTGACACATTATTTTAACTTCATTTGTGACTTCAAATGGATAAACCTTCTCGATGGTGTTTTCTGTAAATCTGTGGCGCAGAATTTTGGTTTCGGCTGTGGGAGGAACTAAGACAGTTCTTAGGCTTTTGACAGCGGTGTCCTGTGTAACGTTTGGAATAGGGTTTGTAACATTAGCTTTCCAATTTCTTGGGATTGCGTTAACCAGGCCAAGTTTCAAGAATTTTCCTGTTATTCCACACTATTTTGTTTTTAGGATTTTGTTTTGTAATCGATGCCTGTTGAGATTTTAAACTCGCACCTATAATCTAACCTTTTTTTTTTATAAAATGTGGGAAGCTTATCATCGAGGTCTAGTGTACTTGTTGCAAAGTTGCATTTTGTTAGGAAGGCAAGACCACTATGTTTGTGTAAGACCTGGTTAGCAATAATTTTCCAGGTTTGTGACTCGTCTCGAATTCTGTTGAGTCAAGCTATTTTGAGCGCATTTTCTGTGATCTTAAAATCACACATTGTCAATCTGCCATCTTTCTTTTCTCCAATTATGGTGCTTCTTTGATTTTAAGGGGGCTTCCCTGCCCAAATAAAGGTTAAGCATCTTCTCACCGAAGTTCAGTGTATTAGCACTTTCTTGGTTGTAAGAAAAAGACATAGAAGGTCATTGACAGGTTCTTTAGGCCACTTCAAACCAAAATGTTCATCTGTTCTGTCTTTCCATTCGCCTAACCACATTAGTTCGTTTTAGTAGTGTTTATTTCTAGGCCACAATGCTCTTTGAAATCATTTAACACCTTCACTAGCTAGACTTGTAACGGAGTCAAGGTCACAAACATGACCCTCCACGGGAAAACGTACACTAACGATCATCCATTAAACGTTAGAAAACTAACGGATAGTTAACGGATTGCTAACGGCTTTGAAGTCGTTCTAACGCTTTGTACTAACGTTCTAACGCTCGGTCCTGACCTTTTAACTGTTTGTCGATAACAGCGAGATGGAGGAGGTTATAGGGAGACACGGGTTAGGGAGCAGGAACGACAATGGAGAGAGGCTGTGCGAGTACTGCTCCATTAACGGCCTTGTCATCACCGGAACATGCTTCCCCCATAAGGACATACACAAGGCCACGTGGGTCTCCCCTGACGGGCAAACAAGGAACCAGATAGACCACATCATGATAAGGAGAACATGGAGGACGTCAGTCACTGACACTAGAGTACAGCGAGGAGCAGATGCAGCTAGTGACCACTACCTCGTAGTAACGAAACTACAGATGAAGCTCCACAAAGACCCAAATAGGAAGAAGATCAAAGCCAGGTTTGACACACAAAAGCTGGATAGTGCGATGTTTAAAGAGAGGTTCAACATCGAGTTAAGCAACAGGTTCGAAGCACTAGAGGTAGAAGAGGACGTGAATGACGACTGCAGCCAGATAGAGAAAGTGTACACAGAGACTGCAGACAAGGTGTTGGGAAGGGTGAAGAAAAGGAGCAAGCAATGGTTGAGGGATGACACATGGAGGGCAATAGAGGAAAGGAGGCAGATAGGAAATAAAATTGACAGTACCAGATCAGAGCGTGTCAAAGGAAGGCTGCGCATAGAGTACAGGCTGAAGGACAGAGAAGTGAAGCGCAGGGCAAGAGAGGATAAGAGACACTGGACAGAAGAGATCGCTAAGGAAGCTGAGAGATCTGCTGAGAAAGGACGCACAAGAGAGCTGTACCAGGCGGCAAGAAGACTAACTAATAAGAAGATGAGACAAGCCGCTGCCGTAAAGGATAAGCATGGAGAAGTAATCAAGGACAAGGAGGTGAGACTTGAGAGATGGGCGGAGCACTTTGAAGAAGTGCTTGTGAGGAAGGCGCCTTCGAACCCTGTAACAGATGAGGAGACAGCGGCAGAGGAGATGAGGGAGATGGACACAGCAGAGATCAGGGAAGATGAAGTCAGACAAGCCCTAAGGAAGACGAAAAGTGGAAAGGCACCTGGAATGGACGAAATACCCGCAGAGTTGCTGAAAGCAAGCGCCGACACAGCAGTACAAGAACTGACAAGACTATACAGGAAGATATGGAAGGAAGAGAGAATACCAGATAACTGGAAGAAAGGCATCATCGTCAAACTACCAAAGAAAGGGGACTTGAGCAAATGTAAAAACTGGAGAGGAGTGACACTGCTGCCAGTAATGAGCAAAATCATGGGCCGAATCATAATCGATCGGATCCAACGGGGAGTGGATGAGGCCCTCAGAAAGGAACAGATGGTTAAAATCATGTATGAGGATTTTGAGTGTACGGTAATGGATGACGGGGAACAGACGAGGTGGATCAAGATCACGACGGGAGTCAAGCAAGGGTGTGTTATGTCAGGATTTCTCTTCCTCATAGCAATAGATTGGGTGATGAGAAAGACGACACACGGGCATAAGAATGGAATACGATGGAACTTCACCAGCGTATTAGAAGACCTTGACTTCGCAGACGATATTGCTCTGATCTTGTCGAAGTACGAGCATATACAGAGCAAGACGGATCGATTGGTGGAGAACGTTGGGCGTGTAGGACTGAAGCTCAATGCTGCAAAATGCAAGATGATGAGATCGAATGCAAGACGGCAGGACAGGGTCAAGATTGGAGAAGATGAAGTCGAAGAAGTGGAAGAATTCGTATACCTCGGAGCAACGGTCAGGAAAGATGGTGGTGGAACTGAAGATATTAGGAACCGACTAAATAAAGCAAGAAGGGCGTTCTGTAACCTAACCAAGATATGGAGGTTACGGAGCATAGGACGCCAAACGAAGATCAAGCTGTTCAAGACGCTAGTACGCCCAGTACTACTCTACGGATGCGAGGCGTGGAAAATGACAAAGGTGGAGGAAAAGAAGATGGACGCATTCCAATTTGTGTGCCTCAGACGAATCCTCGGAATTCGGTGGCCACAGACAGTGAGCAACGAGAGGATAGGGGATATTAAAGGAATAAATAAGACCAGTGATGAGATCCGCAGGAGGCGCTGGAACTGGATCGGGCACGTCTTGAGAAAAGATGCAACCGACAACTGCAGGGTAGCGTTAGGGTGGCAACCAGAAGGGAAACGGGCAGTAGGTCGACCAAAGACCACGTGGAGACGAACCGTGGAAAATGAGCGAAAGAGTGAAGGGTGGAACAGCTGGAGAGAAGTCAAAGTCATAGCGGAAGACAGAGTGGGTTGGAAGACGAGGGTTGCGGCCTTATGCGCCTCCTGGCGCGGAGAGATCTAAGTGCTAAGTAAGTAAGTGCTCAATGTTTTAACGGTTTGTTCTAACGCTCTAACAGTTTGTTCTAACACTCTAACGGTGTGTTCTAACACTCTAACGGTTGGTTCTAACCCTCTAACGGATTGTTCTAACGTTTTAACGGTTTATTCTAATGCCCCAACGGTTTGCGTTATTAAACGTTCTAGTTCTAACGATTTGTCCTGCTAACGGATTGACAAATGCTACTAACGGCTTTCCAGTTACACATGATCCAACT
>CM042757.1:477367-492886 GCA_022496165.2 Catalaphyllia jardinei
TCAGAAACGTGTCAACATTCAATTTTATAACTTACCTACTGGTAGTTTCCATTGGAAAGTGAAGTCTGCGAGTGAAGTTTATGTGAAAAATGTTTTTATGTCATTTAGGAAGTATTGTAGAGGGATAAGTCAACAGAGTATTTTGCCAAAGGCTAACCAGCAATGCGTCGGCAGTACTTTTTCGTTCATGGAATGTATATCCCAGATATTAATTTTTATGCTCCAAGTTTACACTCAAAGATATCTGTTAACTGCTAGTTTAGAAGTTTTCCTCCTGAAAGGATCTCGCCGACTCAACAGTTCAACACTTTCAGCTATCCGTTTGTGGACTTTGTAAACCGTTTAAACAATTTTAAGAAGGACTTTGGTCAACTGTTTAACGTTTCAAGCTAACCGTTTTTGGGGGGGTTGTCACCATTTAACGCTTTAAGTTATCCGTTTTTGGACTTTCGTCAACCGTTTAAACGGTTAAGGCAACCGTTTAAACGCTTGAGTTAGCTGTTTAGTATCCGTTTACAAACGTTTTTCTTGACCGTTTAATGGAAAAGGTCACATTTATTTCATTCCGAAAATTATAGAGTAAAATATTTTTACAGTAGAGGTTGGACTGTGTCTTTATCCTTGTGTGGGGAGTGGGGACGTAAAGCACTTTCCTCTGCCGCGCTGTGTATCTTATTTTTGCCACATGTATATTTTGTTTATGGACTACTGAACCAGATTGCCTGCTTTTCTTAAGACAGCTATTTACAAGAAGTTGATTTATATTGTCTCATTAGGGTATGCTCTCCATGTCCTCTTAAAGTCTTCATATTTCTAAGTTAGATTTATCCTTATATCTCAGAATTTGAAGTGGATTTTTTTTTCGTAAATCGAAATGAATGATCAATGCATGACTTTGTGAAAATTTAGTGATGTGCATATTGGGAGTAGCAGTTTAATTTTCTTTGTATCGTGTTTTCATTTTTAAAAAGGAACGATTTCAAATTAATATCCTTCTCAGTTTCAACTTTCCTGCTAGCAACATCAGTGTTCACGTGCTTACCTGCAGTTTCTGTGAAAGAAATTGGAGTCTTTATGAATAGATTTCGTCTTCATCTGCAGTTTTCTTGGCATCACTCTTGAGTTTTACATGTATATGAAACATTAAATGTCACTATAATTAAGACTTGTGCTTTTGAGGGCCTATTGACTGATCTTTTTAAGCAGTTGTTAGGAAGAATTTATTCTCATATAACCTTGTCATTTTTAGTTATTACATAGTTATTTAACGTATTTAGAGTTTTTCATGATCAGTAACGCCAGTGATGGCATCATCAAACCACGCCCATGGTCGTGTTACTCATTCTGAACAAATGTTAAGGCTCTCAAGCATATTATGTTTTTTTTATCGTTGATTTAATATTGTTACTTTAATCTTTTTTACGCTTCGCATAGACTTTGTTTCATTTCTAAACGGTCAGATATCAAAATATTGAAAAATTCACAATTTTCTGAAAATACTGATTTTATAAAAAAAATTGCCTAGCTCTGTTTTCAACGTTGAGACAGAAAGCTGAATTCTTGATTAAAATTTCAACCAAATTTCTTGACATGGTTTCCATATGGCAAAATAGAACAGACCACAGTTTACCTGTTTTTTTGTTATTGATTCAACTTTCAGCAATAGAAATCAGATTAGTCTTTCCTCAAGGAAAGTTTTTGATAAGTTGATCACAGTGACTAGAAAAAAAGTTGGGGTGCCCCTGCTCATTGGTGAGCTATAGCCATTTTTCAACTGACAGAGCTCAATATCAAAGCAAATCCACCATGTTTTCAATATGCGCGTGCATGAGGGCGCGCTAAAAGACGCCATAAATTATGCGCAGAAAGGATGCACAGTGCAAATAAGAGGAATGACCTTAAGGACTAAATACAAAGGTATTTGTGCCAGGTTCGACTCACGTGGAAAAAGTAGATCTTTGAAAGAGCTATTGGAATACAAAAAAAATTGGGGAGCCACCCATTTTTTCGAGATGATTGGCTTAAATCTTATCAAGAATGCTGAGATCGGAATTTTCTGAACAAAAGAAAAGGAAATTTCCCAGCGTATTTTTTTAGATTTTGCCTTTACACACGGAAAAGGAAACACTTTTTATAAAGATCTTAAAACTGCATGGTAAATGGCAACGTTAAGGTATACAGCGCTTTTAGCCTCTTGACAGCTGTCCTCGGGTTAAGCTAAAATACAGCCTAAATATCTTTTGGTCACAACCAGAAACAAATCACGTAACCTTGCTCTTTTAAAGTTATTGGTCTTTTTGAAAACTTGCATGTTCTCCTGTCACCTCGCACTTATCTGCAGGTACAATTTTTACATACTTTTCGACAGGGTACAGTTTTTCAGCTGAAAGACGTTAACAGTTAGTGATATGCTGTTTTTCTGGTGTCCCTGGTTCAAGCACAGGTTTACTGAACTTGATTTGGTCACAGTAGGGAAATTTTGCTTTCACTTTAGTCATGTAGGCACTGTTCCAAAAAAACCTTTTCCTGTCACGTTGTGGTCAGCACCTAATCACGGGCATTTATTTAGTTACGCTTACATGACCAGTTTTGCTTTGCAAATATCGTTCATTCTCTTGAAGAGTGTCAAGGAAGCGTTGCAGATGAGCCACCATTAGTAAGGGACCATTCATTATTTATGGAGATGACTGGGTCAGAAAATCAAAATACTGTTATTTTTCTAGTGCCTGTCGTAACATTTATATCAAAATTTTAAAGCCCGCATTGATTCGTTATAACTTTTTCAAAACCCGGTCAATGGAAATAATAATATGATCGAAGCTAAATATGAAATTAAGGCCTTGTGTGTCCTCTGGCATGACGAGGACTGTGGCTGAAGATGATGATACAAAATTGTCATAGTAACAGCCGTTTTATATATTTCAGCTAAACCTTCCATTTTTTCATCATAGGCTTTTAAGCACTGGTACAAGGCAGCAGTACATAAAAATTTACATTTTGGTCTGGTTTGACGCAAGAGCTTAAAGATGGTATTTACAGATCGTTTCACTACAGTACCACGCCTTTACCTTCAATTTACCCTTGTCTGAAGACACTTGCAATATAATTGTTGAAACTTTTATTTTCCTCTCTGTTAACTAGGTAAATAACTTTTACAGTGGTTATCAATCACATGCGACCTTCAGCGCAAAAATAGTCTAGACAAAACTTAAGTTTTGGGGGACATCAATCATCTCTGCCTCCTTGCTGACTGTATACATTACGATACAAAATTTACCTGAAAAAATAAGTGAAACCTTGCAGCTGTCCACTCGTGAAAATAATCATTTTACTTCGGCATGTAAGTCTAGCTCTGGCTAGCTCACTAACTACATCCTTGAAATCTATAAATGAAAACAGGCATTTGTCGGGTTTTAGCGGCCCTTTGCATGCATGAATGACCCCGAGAGCACAGGGAGCCCTCACATCCATTTAGAATATGAATAGAAAATAAAATTAGCGTTATCGCACGTGTTTTGTGCTTTGTGGCCGGCATTTTGAATTTTTGATACGCGCGGTCTGCTAGTGCGAGGTCTGGAAACGAGATTACGGAAGTCTGGGACTTGCAGATTTCTCGGAGGATCCGATCACTCACCGAAAATAATAAAGTGACAAGGGATGAAACTTTCGTTGCATTTCTCTGCCAGTTGGGGGGAACGGAAATAAGTTGTGAAGAGACCGGAAGTCAAAATGTGGGTTTCCTGACGCATTTACACAGCGTTTCAAGAAGGTAAAACAATGGCTTCCTTTTAATGTTGCAAATTTAAACCAATGGCTTCCTTTTAAACGTTGCAAATAGTTTGAAAAATAATTCAGCCGTGGAATATGAAGGAATCAACATTGAGTCGACAGTCGTGCTTGTTACATAAACTGTTTTCATCGTACACTCAGAAATTTGCTTTATGAGAAAGGACTTCCCACTACTGACTGAGGTATTGTGGCCAGCCAAAACAATATCCAGCACTTTCTTTTGACAGTCAGTCAAACCACTAGAGGCCATTGAACGGCAACATAATTTTTAAGCTGATCTGAATCGCAGGACCGAAAAAGTCGCCAATTAATTACGAAAACCTCGCCGTCTCAAATCACAAAATTACCTTACAGTTGATTGACATTGGCAACCTTCTCCCTACTTGCCTCATGTTGTCAGGAGAAAGGAATTTTTTAACATAACAGTCGTGAAATTCCTGAATTCTTCCAAATTAAAAGTTTTCGAACTCTCCTCACCACTGTGGCATCATGAAACAGATCTGGCCTTGGCCTTGACCTTGGCCTTGACCTTGGCCTTGTGGCAGCATATTTCTGGAATACAATTAGACCAATCAGAACAAGCGACACTATCACTTCCGCTTTGAATCTGTCAATCAACTTGTAGCATTTCTGACTTCTGTGGCCCCCAGCTGGTAGAGACATAGCGTGAAAGCGGGTAGTTTAAGACAACGCCAAAATATTGCAGACCTTCTGAGTGTTTGGGCTAAATGAGATTAGATATATTTAGCATAACCCTTCTTCTTCTCACAGAGCAATTTTCCCTTAACACTTTATTAGATCTCCGAGCAGGCTCGGAGCGATTTCTGTAATCTCGGTTCCAGACCTTGCACTAGCAGACCACGCAATTTACCACACGCGGGTATTAAAAAGTTAAAGTGGCGGCCACAAAGGAAAAAAACACACGCGATAAAGGTAATTTGATCTTTTATTCATATTCTAAACAGATGTGAGGGCTCCCTGTGCGAGAGCGAGCAAATCTTCATGCAAAGAAATTAATTATTTTTCAGGTAAATTTTGTATTGTAATGTATACAGTCGGCAAGGAGGCGGAGATGATTGACGTCCACCAAAACTTAAGGTTTGTCTAGACTTTTTTTGCGCTGAAGGTTGCATGTGATTGATAACGGTTGTAACAATCTGTAATGATTATAGCTTTACCTTTTCTTTGCTATATTCTTGGTATCGTCAAAGTCATCGTGCAACATGTACATATGCATACAATCTAACTTTGCTAAATATCGGCATAATTTTTTTCTCTATGGTGAAAAATGTAAACAAAGTGTTCATTTTAAAGTCAAGACAGGCAAAACGAGAAAAACGAAAATCAGAAACAAGGAAAACCGCCATGGTTGTCTTAAGACTCTGGTTTGCTTGCGGTTTAAAAGCTCTCAATTTGTTGGTTAGGCAACACTAAATAGAATTTTATAATCAGTTGTTTCTTTCGCTTACTGTTGTCAATACACTATACATTTGTCAAGATAAAAATATAGAATGGTAGTATGTTTGTTAGCCTGTAAGCTTTCTTCACAAAACGTACAATAATTTGGCCAATTAGCGTTGAAAGGGTCATAAAAGCCCACAGGAATGATGTAATAACTGCAGTACAATTGCATTTATCACCATAACTTCGAAGTGGATTTATGTTTCCATAAAGAAGGACATCTTTTTCAGAGCCCGGTCGTAAGGATCTCTAAAAACATAGTAGCTTGTCAATTCAAACAGATATTTTACACGGCCCTGACATTTTTTTTTTCGACCTGGTCATCCCCATAAATAATAAACTAATCAGGAGAATTTTCTGTTATTACCAAGGTTAGCAATACGGACACCAAGAATTTGGAGTTCTCTGATAAGAAGAAATCATCTTTTGAATCAAGCAGTAAAACTTGTGAATCAGTTGGGAGAGATAGTTAAGAAGGTAAAGAAGAAGAAGACAACTTGGACTTGAAAGATTTTGACAGATCATTCAAAGCATTCAAACTCTACTTTAACCGTTTTTAGCACGGCTTTTATCGCCATAGCATAATTTATAGTATATGTAGTCACTATTTGCTCATAGTGAGCATAATGAGGGGCGGGCGGGCTTTCTGCTGCTCTGCGTTATTGGTTATTTTCATCGCATTAAAAGGTCCGCATGGAAATATATTTCATCTCAACAAAAGTCTAAATGCACATACTACAGTATGGAGTGCTTTTTCTGGTCGAAGCTCCTCTACTTCGCAAGAAAATCATGTTCTTTGAGGCATGGACTTACCGTCTGTCTCGCGGGATGCCTGTGATTTCGTATCGCATCAACGACTTGCCGATACGTTCTCCGCGCTGTCGGAATATCAACAACCTCAGACCTGTAAATCGACAACCATTTGAAGATAGAAATACCCTGCGTTTCTGTACAATAAACGCACGATCGCTCAATAACAAGGCTGGTGATTTCATTGATTTTATCTGTGATTATAAACCAGATATCGCATCAATAACAGAAACGTGGTTCCACGAAAACGAATCTGCTGCTAGAGTTCTGTGCACCCCTGCAGGATACAACCTTCTTGATTACTCAAGAACAGGACGACTGGGTGGTGGCACTGGGATAATGTTCAGGGAGGATATTAGCATTTCACAAAACGCAGCTGGGGAATTCCAATCATTTGAATACTCTGAGTGGAACATAACATCAAGAAGCCCCCGTTTTCGTTTGATTATCATCTACAGACAACCATACTCTGATGCCCATCCAATCACTACAGGTGTGTTCCTGGCTGAATTCTCTGATTATCTAGAGCATGCTGTACTCTGCACCGATCAACTCCTGATTTGTGGTGATTTTAACATCCATGTTGATGTGTCTGACGACCTCGACGCATGTCGCTTTCTTGAACTCTTGGACAGTGTTGGGTTGGACCAGCATGTTTCGGTTCCCACACATATAAGTGGTCACACCTTAGATCTCATTATAACAAGAAACTCCGACCAGTTGCTTGTCTCTTCTCCGTGGACTGATTACTTATTCTCTGACCATATACCCGTCCACTGTAATATCCAAGTTGAAAAGCCTTTGCTGAAGTCGAAGCGTATACCCTTAGGAACTGAAGTCGATTGATATCAGTTCTCTGCGAGATGACCTGTCAAAGTCAGACTTATGCAGCAACGCCATCGACTCTCTTGAGCTTAATGATCTTGTCACCCATTATGACGAAGCTCTATCATCAGCTTTGGATCGTCATGCACCTCTAATTAATAAGACTGTGACAAAAAGACCGATCGTCCCCTGGTTTAATAATGAGATCAAGAGAACTAAAAGGATGCGCCGCCGAGCTGAACGGAAATGGAGGAAAACGAAACTTTGTCTGGACTTCCTCGATTACAAAGCAAAAAAAAATCGTGCAACCTTTGAGATGAAAAAAACCAGACGAGAGTTCTACACCGACTTTATAGCGGAGAATAGCCATGATACACACAAGCTATTTCGTTCTGCAAAAACACTCTTCAATCACGAAAGTGAGTTGCATTTTCAAGGCTACTCAGATAGTAATGCGACGCTTGCTAACGATATTGGTAACTTCTTTATGAAAAAAGTCGATGTAATACGAACTGGACTAGATACCGCAGCCGGCAACATCCATTCAGCGGACGAGATGTTTCCCCGAAACTCTGAGATCCACAGCCTCTTTCAGGACTTTAGAACTCTCACTGATAAAGAAGTCAGTAGTCTTATAACAAAAGCAACCAAGAAGACCTGTTCACTGGACCCTATGCCAACCACCCTTGTTGTTGAGTGTCTTGATGTTTTGCTTCCTGTACTTACCAGGATGATAAACCTGTCACTTCAATCTGGGTGTTTTGCCGATAGATGGAAACACGCTTATGTCCACCCAAAGCTGAAGAAACCAAAAGCTGAAGTCATCTTTCCTAATCTTCGTCCCATAAGTAATCTCCCATTTGTCTCGAAACTGACTGAGTGTGCTGCATTTAGTCAAACTCACAATCATTTGACCATTCATGACCTCTACCCGAAAGCCCAGTCATCGTATCGTGAGTGCCATAGTACCGAGACTGCACTCCTCCGCATCAATAACGACATTCTTATGAATATGAATAGGCAGCACCTAACCCTTCTAGTTTTACTAGATTTAAGTGCTGCCTTTGACACTGTAGACCATGCGATATTGTTAAACCGTCTTAAGTCGGATTTTGGTATCTCTGGTAATGTGCTCTCGTGGTTCAAGTCGTATCTATACCAGCGCTCCCAGTCAGTGTCGATCAATGGTCATACATCTAAAAAGTTCGAAGTGAAATGTGGTATCCCTCAAGGTTCTTGCCTAGGTCCTCTTCTCTTTGTTCTTTACGCCAGCAAGCTCTTTACTATCATTGAGCGACACCTCCCCCAAGTCCATGCGTACGCCGATGATACTCAGCTCTATGTTGTGTTTAAACCCGATCCCGAACATGCCGCCAACGCAGTGGCAGCCATGGAAGCGTGTATCAACGACATAAGGAAGTGGATGCTGGCTGATCGTTTGAAGATAAATGATGACAAAACGGAATTTTTAGTCATTGGGACAAGGCAGCAACTGGCGAAAGTCAACATTGATTCGATCAATGTGGGAATGGTGGAAGTTTCCTCGTCTTCTGAAGTCAAGAACCTCGGATGCTGGCTCGATAATCAGCTCAAACTAAACAGCCACATCAATTGCCTATGCAAATCTGCCTTTCACTTGTATAACATAAGAAAAATTAGGAAATTCCTCAGTCGTGAAACCACGCAGATCCCAGTCAATGCCCTTGTCACGAGTCGCTTGGACTATTGTAACAGTATACTATATGGTCTACCAGCCACTGAACTTTACAAACTCCAACGGGTACAAAATTCAGCAGCAAGACTTATTTGTAACGTAGGGCGTTTCGATCACATTTCCCCCTCCCTTAAAATGTTACATTGGTTACCCATTAAATTTCGTATTTAGTTTAAGATACTGCTCATTACTTTTAAGGCAATCCATGGTCTTGCACCAGCGTATTTAATTGAATTGATCACCCTAAGGACTCAGTGTACATATAATCTTAGATCTACTAATGAGCTTCTTCTTCAGCGTCCTCGAGTGAAAACTCTAAAGACATTAGGTGATCGTAGCTTTGTAGCGGCTGCACCAGCTTTATGGAACAAATTACCACGTGCAGTCCGCCATTCTCAAAATGTACAAACATTTAAGAAAGCCCTTAAGACTCATTTATTTTGGAAAGCTTATAATCTACAGAACATCCGATCAAGTATGAATTTATAGTTAATATTATGCAATTTTATAGTTGGAATATTAATTAGCTTTAGATTTTTCCAGTTTTCATGTAATTGATTTGATTGTAAATAGTAGAATTCTAGTTTTTGTCATTGTAAAGCGCACGAGAGCATCTTCTCATGTATCGTGCTCTATAGAAGCAATAAAATTATTATTATTATTATTATTATTATTATAAAATAAAACGAAGATGGCATCGTTAAAAAATTTCTCTATTTGGCAAACCATTATGGGTTTTTGAGCAGTTAGGCTACACATCCAAACTGTATCAAAATGCCTTGGAGAAACTTGCCCAGAAGTTACCTTGCAGCTATTGCAAAACCTTCATATAAAAATAAGTTTGATTCGCATGAAATGAACCTGCAGGTAGAACTCATTTTAATATGGAAGGTTTCGTATTTAGTATTCGTTTTGACACAGAGGGAAAAGGCAACTCTGAAATGACTATCATTGTCACAGGCTATTTGAACACTAGCAAAGAGGGTCAGGATATTTTGATTGTGAATTTTTTTCACAATCAGTGCAATGCGCCGGGCCGACGCGATTGGCAATCATTGAATAATGTGTGCCCAAACAATCCTACATACAGCCAGCCTACAACGAGAAAGATGACTGATGTCATCTGTTTGATTCAGGATCAAAGATTTAAGTTAGAGGATCGAGTATCGGGGGATCAGTCATTTACTGAATAGTTGAATGAAAAATAATTAAATATTAATGATAACAATAACTATGTAATAAAACGATCATCAAAACTAGTACAAATAATATACTTGTTAGAAGAGAACACGACGCGCCACAATGAAGCAGAAATTTGACAGCTAAGTTGTGCATCTCGGTTTTCGACGCCATCTTCACGGGTAGACTCAGCTAGGTAATTTTTCTAATTTCCATACATTTGTATTTAAATTTGGCGGGGTAGACGCGGTTCACGGGAAAAAAAATACAGACAAATGTATGGAAAATTGGAAAAATTAACAGTACTGAGCGTCTTCTAGCTAAGCTATTTCCTTCGAACTTGGTAAATACAATCTTAACATTACGATTCAAAAATTTTGTAAAATTCAATTTTGGAAAAAAGTTATTTGCCATCGGATTCCCATACAAACACTGTAATTTCTGATCATTTCGCCTACCCATCTAGAGGGCGTTGAAAACCGTGGTAAGATCTAAATTGCGACACATCAACCCCTTTGTCGGCCTCATTCATGTAGCACATTATTGTCATTTTCGGTGACTCCCCCTTTTGAAAAACTAGAGTTTATTGTCTTGATCGTCGACATGCTCGAATACACTAGGAAAACGACGATAGGAATTTATTAGGATAGTCCAAATTTCCTTTTTTCTTGGCAATGTCAGCGAGAAAGTATTCAGATGTCGTGAAGGGTCGCCCATGTGAGGCCTCGTTGATTAGTGACATGAACAGCTGGACGAGGACCTGCCACATAATTAGCCAAACTTTTAACTATATAACAAAACGAAGAGCCCAGTGGAGGTAACATTTAAAAAGGGTCATATCGATGTTAAGTTTAGGTCGAGTTTCTTTTTTCCCTTCGTAGTCACATTATCTCGTATCCGGCAGGGGCCACGTAGTCTTTGTGTTTGTTTCGCGTAGGATTACTTGGGGCCATCGCCTAAAGATTTCACTAAGAGCATGCCCTAACCATCTCTTTCCTACATCGCTGGCCATGTGGATATACAAGCTCACAAATTTCACAGTTATTTTTCACACAAACGTTGCAAATCCCATAACTATTTTTCACTCAAATGTCCGTAAACGGTAATAATAATAAAAGAATCTCGAGGATATTTTTCATCGCGACCAATCACGATGCTCATCAAGTTTACCGAAGGAGAGCGGTAATTTAGATTGCAAATCTCAGACATCTTTATCTTTTTTATAGCGAATTTACCGACTGAAAGAAAAAAAAGGCCGAAAATTTGCTCCAAAAGCTCCCATCACCAATAGTTCATATTGAGTTATATAGCTGGCAAAGGAATATTTCTCATCACGGTCTATCAATAACACTGGAAAACTATGAAGGCAAAACTCCATGACTCCAGCTTTGCAGTCCTGGAGTTCAAGAAACCCTTGACATGGGACCCTCAACCCTCGACCCTTGAGAAAAAGATAGACTCCACATCCTGTTGCAATTGGTAGCTTCCTACTTCATTGGATAAAAATTGACATGTTAATTCAAGCATAAAAATTCATTCTTGCTCTCTGAGTAGTTTCTTTTAACTGTGAAAAGCAGCCTTTACTCACAGTTGAATTTGAGAACTTGATAACAAAGCAAAGGAAAATGTCCTGGAGGTTTGGCTGCAGCTTTCTTGTTCACATGTCTGTTTTAGCCGAGTAGAAACTCTTCAACCCAGTACAAGTTAACCAAACTGCCGAGAAGCAAAGTTAAAATGAACCAAGAAATGGATTCTCTTAGTACTGAAGGACATTTATGAAATTCTCTGATTTGCTGCCTGACTTTAACTTTTTCATTAAACTTTGCTCCTGTTAGATTTGCCTCTAGCTTTTGCCGTGTTTTGTTGAAGAACAATCTTAAATAATCTCTAAGGTAGCTTATATTCTTTCACAAAAGTAGAATGTCTCAAAAGAAAGCTGTGCAGGTTCTTTCAACGTCTTTGTGGGTCGTTTTTCGTGTTTTGGTTCAAAATGCAGGAAAATTTAACCTGCACTTAATTCTTAACTGAGATTTTGTAATGCCCTTGTGGTCAACTCTGGCATTATTATTTAACTTCAAGGTTATGTTTATATTTTTGTCCTCTCAACTTTGTGTTTCTTTCTTATCTTACATAGTTCGTGATTACAAGGATAGTACTATTTACTGAGCATTGTACTTTGCTTGTTATGAAGTCTTTACATTAAAATTCAGATAAAGAATTTCAATCATTGCCTAGAAACCAAACCATAGGTTGAGAACAGTTGTAGTTTATTAATTTTCTGTGGTTTCTGTGGTTTGAAGATCTCGCTCGTGATTGTTTCTAACACAGTAAGCATTAAAGACACATTTCAGCTGTTCACGGTTTTGTGACTTTCACTATAATATTTAATTGGTTGTGTTAGTTTAGTTTTTCAATACTTGTGGCAGGGTTGGGACTAAAAACATGATGTATAGATGCTGAGATTCTTGTTCATTTTTTGAAGAGTTAAAACTTTTGTATCGCTGCAAAGAATTTACTAGGAATAAACACCAAACGTAGATAGAATAATCAATTGACAATTTGTTATTTACAGGAGACTTGTGTTTGTAGATTATTTAACACAGTACACTATGTTTTTAATTATATTTTTCCACTGTCTTCGGATTCTGCAGGACTTTTACAAAATGAATACTAAATTCGCACGTATGCTTTTAGATTATTTAAATTCTTAAAAATGTTGTTAAATTTGTCATTGACATTGATGTAGAGTTTGTTTCTCTTAGAACCTTTTAACATGACCCCTCGTTGAATGAGCACTACGGACAACCTTTTTGCAGTCAAGTTTTCGTTTAGATGACAAAATGAGTCAAGCTGGGTTAGCACCCGTTGCCGAGAGTTGGTTTTCCCCTGGTAGAAGGGTTAAAATGGGTGGAATTTTTCTGTGAATCGCAGGGTTAGTGGATGATCGGTTGACCAGCCAATCAGCTTCAGTAGTTGTTACATCGTGCTGACCAGACCCAACAAGGTCGAAACAGCTGTGGAGGGTTGCAATTGTTGGCTTTCAGTTTGGACTCTATCATGTCGTTGTCCCGTTAAGCTTTTTACGTACTAATTAACATTAGTCGAGGTTGGTTCTCTCACTCAAGTAACCATGTTTTCTTCTTTCATATATACTAGTTATGCAATGCTTCCGATTAGTACACTGTGGAATATCCTACGGTCATACCACGAGAAAGGGTTTCATACTATTTTATACCATGCCATAGAAAATAAACTGGCCAGTTGAATTGCACTGATCGATTAGAAGGTTCATTGAAATACTGAGCAATATACAGCAGCTTTCCTGCATTCTGATTGGCTGTACTGTATGCTACAAATGAAAATCTTCCATTCCTTTTTAGAAAACAGTCCCACAAAATACGCACACTGATTGGTTAAAAATCATGGTTGTATAACTCAATGGAGAGAGAACTAGCACAAGCTGTTGATGTAACGATGAGGCAAGCAAAGAGAATTTACATTTTGATAATCAAAGTTAACAGGTTGTTTTCCTTTTTCTTGTCATGGTGTTTTGTAAAAGAAAAAGAAAACGTACTCTGTGTTTCTTTCGAGTTTTTGAAGCACTTGTGAAAGTTTGGGAGAACTTGAAAAAGCGGTGGAAACACTTGCCTATGGCTCGTGTTCTCACAGCAATTCTCGTTTTCGCAAACTTGCACTCGTGTTTCCGTAACTCGATAGAAACACGGTAAATGTTGTTTATTTCTGAAATACTGGAGTTTGTAAAATTTTGGTTGTCAATTTTTTTAGCCCATATTTTTAGTTTTTTTGGTCTGTAGGTAGGCTGTTCTAGAGAGAGAAAAAGGGAAACATTCTGATAGTCTTTATTTACTTTGTTATTCGATATTGATTGCAAAATATTTTGGGATTAAAAATGTTATAAATTTTTAGCTTTTGTTGTTTTGGTTGAAATGCAAAGGTTTTTCTATGATTTCTGGATCGCTGAGGATCTGGAAATTATCGTTTGTTACACCTAAAATGGTGCAGATTTCTTCTTGTTTTTTTTTTTAAAAAAAGAAAGAATAATTGACGAATAGAAACTCCTGGTACTTGTAGCTGGAAAGAGACAACGTCTATGAAACAACGGCGAGAGATATCGGCCATTGACTCCAAAGACCATGTGACAATACTGTTTAAAATTCATCTATTAAAATGTTTAGATAGCTGTATGTATACCAATAAATAATTTTTAGATGGATAAAAGTAAAATTCTCTAGTGAATGTCACATGGTGTACCATGGCAAATCAAACTGCCCAATCTAAAGAGGTCTTTTGATACTGTAAACAAGGGTTATTTGTTTTGTATTAATTTTATTGCTCTTTTGTTCTTTGCAGTGTTTTTATCTGAACATCGAGAAGACAATTGAAGAAACGATACGCAGCGGAGTATTTTTGATGAAATTCGAAGTATTTGGAAATGTGATGAAATGCCATGTTGATTCTTTGTTATACCTGATCAATGAAATCTGTGTATCTACTATTTGTAGAAAAATTTCTTAAGTGTAAAAGTATGTTAGGAAATTTTTCTTCAGCTAGTAGATAGACACTTCGGAAATTTTTTAAGTGTGTATGCATTAGCTGGGCGGGGGGGGGGGGTAATTTCCCTAAGTGAGTATGTACTAAGCAAAGAGAAAAAAAATTTCCTAAGTGTGTATTTCATTTCCTAAGTGTGTATGTACTAGCTGGGGAAATTTCCTAAGTGTGTGTGTACTAGCTGAAAAAAAAATCACAAGTGTGTAATGACTAGCTGGGAAAAGTTCCTAAGTGTGTATGTACTAGCTGGGAAAAAAATTTCCTAAGTGTGTATGTACTAGGTAGGGAAAAAAAATTTCCAAAGTGTGTATGTACTAAGCGGGGGAAAAAAATTTCCTCAGTGTGTATGTACCAGGTGGGAAAATTTTCTAAGTGTGTTCGTACTAGCTGGGAAAATTTCCTAAGTGTGTACGTACTAGATGGGAAAATTTCCTAAGTGTGTATGTACTAGGCGGGGGAAAAAAATGCAAAGTGTGTATGTACTAGGCGGGGGAAAAATTTCCTAAGTGTGTATCTACTAGGTGGGAAAATTTAGTGTGTATGTAGTAGCTGAAAAAAAATTTCCTAAGTGTGTATGTAGTAGGTGGGAAAATTTCCTAAGTGTGTATGTAGTAGCTGAAAAAAAAATTTCCTAAGTGTGTATGTACTAGCTGGGAAAATTTCCTAAGTGTGTATGTACTAGGTGGGAAAATTTCCTAAGTGTGTATGTTGTAGGTCGGAAAATTTCCTAAGTGTGTGTGTACTAGGTGAAAAAAAAAATTCCTAAGTGTGTATGTACTAGGTGGGAAAATTTCATCAGTGTGTATGTACTAGCTGGGGAAAAAAATGTGCTAAGTGTGTATGTACTAGCTGGGAAAATTTCCTAAGTGTGTGTGTACTAGCTGAAAAAAAATTGCCTAAGTGTGTAATGACTGGCTGGGAAAATTTCCTAAGTGTGTACAAACTAGCTGGGAAAATTTCCTAAGTGTGTATATAGAAGGTGGGAAAAATTCCTAAGTATGTATGTTCTAGGTCGGAAAATTTCCTAAGTGCGTGTGTACTAGCTGGGAAAATTTCCTAAGTGTGTATGTAGTAGCTGGGAAAAATAAGTTGCAAAGTGTGTATGTACTAGCTGGGGGAGAAATTTCCTAAGTGTGTAATGACTAGCTGAAAAAAAATTTCCTAAGTGCATA
>CM042757.1:533154-551698 GCA_022496165.2 Catalaphyllia jardinei
CTTGCTGTAAGGTATTAATCTGAAATCAACATTTAACCTTTTTGAATTTAACCTTTTTGTTTCCTTTCCTCAGAAATGAAACGGTATTGTTTTCAGTTTAGGGGTGAACTATTTACATAGTGAAGCCGAGGTAATATCCAATCAGAGTTAAGTTCGTAGTTGTTAATGTAAATATGGCGGCAAATTAATTTACGCCACAATTTGGCTCTATCTGTGCATCGAAATGTAACATTTCAATTGTTCCCTTGTACGAAGTGGGGAATTATCAATTGAAACTCTCGTTATCGGCATATTACACAAGAAAACTACAAACTTTACTTCTAATCAGATAGTGATAGTGAAAAGGAATTATATTTTAGAGGTAGAGACGCCACCACACCACTCAATTTGTCCACCACTATGCGATATTTTAAGCCAATTGAAGCAGTTAGTTTTGTTTAGTTCCACAAAGAAATAGTACTGTTTTTCCTTTCAGAGTGATTTATTGACAAATGAGTATGAATGTTACCAATGTAACGCTTGTAATTCACGAGGTAAACATGTGCAGCAAAAATATCCTGTTGAAACTAAATTTAATTTTGTGTCACGGAAACACAAGGAACTTAGAAATGTCATTACGGCAGAAATAGCTGGAGACTTGAATGGTTCAAAGTCAGACTGAAAAGATATTATGATTCTAGAGAAACGAAGATATCTATTTCCTTGCTTGATTTAAAATGTGATTTAATAAGATCACAACTACAGCGACATAATTTTGGTCAAATCAGACTTGTCAGAAACAACAATCCTGCCGATTTTCTGTGGATGCTTACGGGAAAAGAACATGCACTTGGAACGCTTGGACAATGCTGACAGACAGATACGATATACTGTGGAAGGTAACTAATTGATCAAAATGTACTTTAATTAACCTTGCTATATTGCAAAAGAGGTACAATATGGCTTTCTTATAAGATGTCGACATTTTCTAGATTTAATTGAATTTGTCAAATATTCCGCCACAATTAATTTTGAGAAGCTTCACTTCTTGTGGAGCGCGTCCTATTTTAAGCTTTTAGAAATAATAAACTTTTTGTTTTGACATATCGTGGCTGAGCTGGTTTCCATGAAAACACCGATAGCAATTGCATTTTGGCTTCATAAATAAGCCGAAGGTGGACTGTGTGAATTTTTGAAAAGAAACTGAAATATATTGCATCGATGACAACAAAACGAAGAGTGCTGCAGCCGGCATTCGAATCAAGCACTCCCTAGCCTGGGACAGAAATGGAAAAATTATGTGTCAAATGCTTTTACCTCTTAGTGTTATATAGCCTCACATGCACAATAAATACTCTGAATTCATGAGAAATTGGCAGGGCCGTGCGGCTCACTTCCTGAAGCATTTATAAGACCAAAATTTCCAACTTTTAAACCCTATTTATGGCCTGACTCTTAAATTTATGCCTTATCGCAAACCTGTCTTGAATCTCCAGCTTTATCAACTATTGTCTGATTGCTGGTCTTATCGATAATGATGGAAAACTAGCTTCAGAACTGAACATACCAAATTCAAGACTTAAGTGCAAAAACCATGCCCAGTTTGAGACCAAAATGACCAAAATCAATACTCTACAGTATTTCTGACCTAAATGCCTTCAAAGAACCATACCCTCTGAGGCTGACCACACCTATACCCATATCAGGAAGCACCCCACTCTATTCTTGGGCAGAGATAAGTATCAAAAATAAATACTTTCCGAAGTGTGTACTAAATGTATAGAAAACTTGAATTAGTTTATAGCTCTTCCTTTTCTCATTGAATAGGTTCAGTACTATATCTCACCTCAATGACAAACTTTAGATTCTGGCAACTAAGCGAATCACATAGCAGCACATTAGAACAAATCCCCTTCACCCCGGGACTTCTCATGCACAAGAAATCAAACCTCCAGCCTTTCTAAGACTGAATATCTTTCTGGAAATGAAACACTATTTCTTTCTGAGAAATAGCTTCTTGTTAGTCCTGAAATCAACGTTTTGAAGCTTACGCGCTGCATGAAATGAACATATCGCTCGTTTTTGAGTGAAATCAACATCCTTGCTGTCAGGAATTAACATGAAATCAACATTTTAACCTATTTAGACCTGAAATCGATGTTTCTGAGCTTACGCATTGAATGAAATGAATATTTTGCTTGGTCCTAAGTGAAATGAACATCTTTGTCATCATGTGTTAATGTGAAATCAACATTTTAAGCACTTTTGATCTGAAATAAAAAAAAAAATGAGCTTACACATTGTGTGAAACGAACTTTTCACTGTTCCATAAGTACAATAAAAGTCCTTGCAGTTGCACATTAACGTGAAATCAAAATTTTAATGGTTCTTACCTGAAATCAACATTTTTTATGGTTACATGTTGCTAAAGATTAATAGTTTGCTGGATTTTAAGTAACTGAAAATTATCGTGTTTGTGGTCATGTGCTGACGTGACAACAAGTTTTTTTTGCATAAGATTATGTAATATTTCAAAAACGAAGCAAATTTCAGCATGAAAACATACAGAATGACACCTAAACAAAAACATTGAAGTGTTTTTGACAAAGTTCACTTTTGAGTAAAATACCTAATGTCTTTTTCCACCAAAAGCCTTCATCTACACCATTTTGGCTAAAACGATTAACTAATTTCAACAGACCAGACTTATAACACCACTGACTAACAAACACTATTCACTTGACTCTGAAGATGACTTAATTTGAGGTTGTCGAAACATCAATCCCCCAAAAAACCAGATGATCACACAAGACAAACTACTGAGAAACTCCTGGGATCAAACCAGTTACTAAATTCAAAGTACATTAAGAGGACAATCTTGCTTTTAGACTACGTACACATAATTTGCCAAAGCACACCTCCTATACAAATATACAAATTTCAAATGTTAAATAGTTAGTATTACATGTACTAACTGTTGAATAATTACTTGATCAACAAGCAATGGCATGCTACGACTAGGACAGACATCCTTGAAAGATGCCAACTGAGCTTGGCTCTATACATAATATGTATCACAAGCCTAATTGCTCCTACTATGAAATGTGTCGTTTCCTTCACATGAATTATTTACATCATCACTTTCTTACCTCAAACCCTCTGCAAAGCATATTTCTCAGTCAGCAATTTTGGGAACACAGTGACTATAAGGTATAAAAAGAAATGAAATGAAGGAATTAATGAATGCCATAAGAATAAAAAATATCTTTGTACAGTAAAATGTATAACACGTCTGGTCAAATAAGTTAATTTATAGATTTAGCCAATCCTAAGAGCAGAGCTCCTGGGCCTGGTTGTTCAAAGCCCCATCAAGCTAAACCAGCATAAGCAAGAATTGCTTATGCTGCTGTGAGGTTTTCTGTATATTGCTTGGCCTTCTGTTTTGAGTTTAATTAATCTCAAAATACACAAAACAATCCTGGGTTAGAATTAACGAGCTTCCAAACAACCCGTTAACTTGACATGAGCCTGCAACCTAATCAAAAACCAGCATTTGGTCAGTGGTCAAAAAAAAAACATGTGACCTTGAGGAACTCTAACTTGAGCCCAGGATATGTGATTCTGGTCAGTGGATACCTTGTTTTCACAGGTGTCAAATCAAACTGGTCATACATTTGTATAACAAACAAACTACAGTTAACAGCGAGCTGGACAAGGCATGGAGACCTGAAACTAATATTAACTTATTTCCTGGAATCAAATTGCAACACCACCCCTTGCTAGAACATTTCATTCAGAATTTTCTGACCTGCTTGGAAGAAGAAAGACACTTTTCACTTAAAATCAGGTTCTTAGCAAAATTCAATAAAAAATGGGGAGCTTTCCTCCTGAACAAGAAAACTAGCTTTCGTTTTATTTCGAACATCCTTGTTTAGCATATTTGTGTCTCCTTACACACGCTGATGTGAAGAGAACAACAAACGTTGAACCCTACTCTATACTTACTGAGACATAAATGTCTTACCGTCTCCAAACAAAAATGAAACAGAAAAATTACACAAATAAACATATACTAAAGTTAATATTTGTCATGACCAAAATGTTTAGAAAAAAGTGTGAATAAAATTATAACAAAATCAAAATAGAATAGATCAATAAGTAAAAACAGGTTTGTTTTAACGGTTCAAAAGTGAGTAGGTCAACAAATACAAGCATTTTTGTACCTTTTATTTTATTGTTATATGTAATATCGTAGAGTACCTACAGTACAAATGTAGAAAGAAGTTCTTCCTGTGTTGTAAGTAGCACGAGTAGTGTAAGTTATGTAGTGTATTGTATGTCTTTGTAAGTAGTACTGCAAATAATAATTATATAGTAAAAAACAGTATGACTAAAAAAAACATATTTCCTAGGAATCCCAGGAGAGACTGGCATTCTAAAGAGCGACAGACATGTTCCACCCCAAAGTCCTACCCCTTACCCTTTGGTTCACAGAAAACCCAGCCCTTTTGCATACCTTTTATTGAAAAAAGTACTCATTTCAAATACCTAATCAAGAACACTGCTTCTTTTTCTGAACCTTGGAATGAAGTCAATGAACAATGTTATGGGAGAACATCAAACATTACCCAAAGAAATGTTAACCAAGAAAAAACAAGTATTATCTGAATGTTCATTTCATGTTGAAACCTGAGAAACGTATCCCTTTCCTGGCAGAGACCCCCCTTTCCTTAGCCATTATGGGCAGTGCTCCCCAGGCTAGGAATATGACATATCAGGGGTGCATTGCATAATTATGACACATTCCATAGGAACAAGTGACTTCACCCAATCCCTAGGTAACGCTCTTTGCACACTCATGGTGTAACATTTACACACACCCAAACAACCATTATTGGAAGAAAAACGTTTCCTTTTGTCTTTTTTCATGTAAAATTCAAAAGAATGGGCCAAACAAATACAAATGAGGATTGGAACAATAAATCTGCAGATACAGTTAACAGTCTTCTAAATTACCTGTAAAAAAAGGACAAGGTACTACCATGAACAAATTTTAAACACAGTTGAATCTTCATTAGCAGCTAATTTTTTCTCCTATGCCCCTATTTTGGTCCCAGCGACAGTCCCTACATTTTTTATTTTAATTAATCTACGATGGTCACCTCACCACTAAAGAAACACAATTGAATGTAAAAAGCCTATTGAAACTGTCCCATGAATCAACAACTGACAAATGGTGTCCACAAACCCCATATTTTTGTTGTAAAAGGTGCACAAACTTGATCTGCACTCTGCACTGGTTGTCTCTGTCTTTATCAAGTTTCTGTTTTGTTGATGAATTTTGATTTGTATAATTACACTACAAGCTAATAGGCATTTTTTGAGAGCAATCTGCACCCCTGAAAAGTAAAACAAGTGTCATATCTTACCCCTACCTCAATACACTTAACCAGAACTTGAATTGTTCTTCCAATACATGGTATACTGCAGAGTACAAAGGACCGGGCCTGGGCATTTACATACTCTGGGGTGACCCCTAGGCATTTGACACATGTTTTTGAAAGTGCCATGGATGAGTTCATTGTGAAAGATGACTGAGCATTTGTGACCTTCTCTGGGAAAACGGACACTAACGCTTTTCCGTTTATACGACGAAACCGTTTAGAATCCGTTTATATCCGTTTAAACGGCTCATGCAAGCGTTTAAACGGTTTGTTTATCCGTTTAAAAAAATTTGCATCCGTTTATTGCTTTAGCGAAAACGTTTAAATGGTTTGCTTATCCGTTTAAAAAAATTTGCATCCGTTTAATGCGTTAAAACGTTTAAACGGTTTGCTCATCCGTTTAACGCTTTAGGGGAAACGTCTAAATGGTTTGCTTATCCGTTTAAAAAAATTTGCATCCGTTTAATGCTTTAGCGAAAACGTTTAAACGGTTTGCTCATCCGTTTAACGCTTTAGGGGAAACGTTTAAATGGTTTGCTTATCCGTTTAAAAGGAAACCAGCAGCGTGTTTAAAGTTAACCTTGCGAGCAGAAGTGTCAAGCCAACCGGTCAGTACAAAATGCACACTGCAGACTGCAGACCGGGGACAAAATGCAGACTGCAGACTGTATCTTTTTACGTCAGAAACGTGTCAACATTCAATTTTATAACTTACCTACTGGTAGTTTCCATTGGAAAGTGAAGTCTGCGAGTGAAGTTTATGTGAAAAATGTTTTTATGTCATTTAGGAAGTATTGTAGAGGGATAAGTCAACAGAGTATTTTGCCAAAGGCTAACCAGCAACGCGTCGGCAGTACTTTTTCGTTCATGGAATGTATATCCCAGATATTAATTTTTATGCTCCAAGTTTACGCTCAAAGATATCTGGTAACTGCTAGTTTAGAAGTTTTTTTCCTGAAAGGATCTCGCCGACTCAACAGTTCAACACTTTCAGCTATCCGTTTGTGGACTTTGTAAACCGTTTAAACAATTTTAAGCTATCCGTTTTTGGACTTTGGTCAACCGTTTAATGTTTCAAGCTAACCGTTTTTGGGGGGTTGTCACCGTTTAACGCTTTAAGATATCCGTTTTTGGACTTTCGTCAACCGTTTAAATTTTTTGCAATCCGTTTAAACGGTTAAGGCAACCGTTTAGTATCTGTTTACAAACGTTTTTCTTGACCGTTCAACGGAAAAGCGTTAGTGTCCGTTTTCCCAAAGAAGGTCACATTTGTCAAACAATGGCTTGTCTGTCAGGGACTAGACAAACTGGACAAACTAGGCATTTTTAAAGATATGTTTTCTCAATTTTAAATTTAAATTTTTTGGTTAAGGCTTCAACAAACTGTTAATTGAGCATTGAAATAAAATATTAAAGTTGTGAGATAATTTTCTAAAACAATCATAATTGTTTTATTGTAAATGAGATTGTCGTTATTCTAGTCAAAATATTCAAAACAAATAGTTTTAATGTCATGCTATCCTCTAGCAAACAAAATTAAAAGAAATTAATATAACCAGAATCAACTAACATGTACTGTTGTCCTTGAAGTCTCACCATTTGCTGTATTAAAATATTGCACAGTTGAACATTTTATTCACTGATTAACAATCCTGGGGGCAAGTTATTTGCCCTCTTTCTCTGTGCCCACCCCAGGGCAATTAGACAAATTAATAAAATTTAGTAATATTTAATAATATATTTTTTAATTTATTAAGTTAATAAAAACTATTTAATAAAAACTAAACTAGTGAGCAGCTCTCTGCGAACTCCAGTTGCATAAAAAACAGGCAGTAAATTATGGCAAGGAGTGATATGCTTTGTATGTGATGTAATTTTGGGGTCCACAGGTTTAGCTGCTGGAATTGGCTCATGCATTACGTTATTATAATTATGGAACACGTTCAGCAAATGATGATCCCTAGCTACTTAAGAAGTATTTATGTCGATAATTTTGGCAAATTGTATTGACTTTGTTAATTATTTTACTAGTGTAGTAGATTATATTCTTGTATTGTTCTTCTATTACTTTATCTAATTTCTCGGAGATACTAGCGTATACGCGCTACTCCTTAATCCGAGCGTCAATAAAGTTTACTACAGCTTACCTCTTTTCTGTCGTTTAGATCTTTCTGTCGTTTAGACTATCGTTGCTCCATGGTCTCCCAAAGAGAGGTCAATAACATCTGCCGTAAAATTTTTCCTCTTCCAAATATGTGAAAAATGGATAGACTTTAATGGGCCAGAAGTGTTCTTTTTGTCTTTTTACCCTTTGCACTATCACTGTGTTTTCCAAACATCAACATCGACGACAGCGCCATCTTTGTACAATTTGCGTGCACACACATGAAGTATAAACCTGAGAAAGAGCGCTGACAGGTGAATTTTTTTCGGCGCGTGAAGGTGTGTCAGGGGGGATGTCCGGGAGGGTGTTGCCGTTCGCCCAGAAATTTTAATTTTCAGTCAAGTTACTTTTTTTCAATTTTACGGCAGTCAGATAATGAGTTACTTGTGTCAGAAACGCCCAAAAAATTTGGGCACATCGATAAAGCGCGCCACGCGAGGACAATTTTAAATTTTAATTTTCAGTCAAATGACTTTTTTTCAATTTTACGGCAGTCAGACAGATAATGGGTTACTTGTGTCAGAAATGCCCAAAAAATTGGGGCACACCGATAAAGCGCGCCACACGAGGACGTTTTTTCTTTTTGGTGTCATAACATTTTCGTACTATGTGATGTTCATGTACAACATGTTTATGCACCTATCAATAGTTTGCCCCAGGATGGGATGTGTATGTGTGTGTGTGTGTGTGCGCGCGCGCAGGGAGAGGGGGAGGGGTCGGGCAACACAGGGGAATTAGACTTCGTAAAGTGCACATGGGTTGAGATTTTGACATCTACAACGATCCCTAAGGTGGGAAATTTGACTCGACCGCCATCTTGAAAAGTTGAGATGATCTGGGAATGAGTGACGAGTAAAATATACCCAGAATTCATTTGCGCGAGTTTACTCTCTGGAGGACTGCTGCAATATAAAGCTTGTTGTAAGTGCCTATCATCTCGTTGAACGTACTATGCTAGGTCTGTGGAATTTGACTTGTAATGGAGACCCAAGGGTGAGGAAATTGACATTTGAAAACCTGAAAATGTCAAATTTCCCCTGGGTTACCCGATCCCCCATTCTGAGGCGAACCATTGATAGGCGCATTATCTTCAAGGGGGAAGCTTACTGGGCATTTTGCGTAAAAAAACTGCTCCGAATTTGTCCTGATCATATTTTATCTTCAACTGATAAACAGCGCCAATGCTGACAGTTCTATGGTGGATAAAAACCGCAGTAAGCTTTCCTCTCGAAGATAAACATGTTGTGAATGAACTTCACGTAATACGAAAAATCACGCCACACAAAAAAATGCTCTCACCTGGTACATTTCAATGTACCACGTGACTAGTTTGAAATAAAGTCGCAGCATCCAAAACGTTAATCTGGAGGTGGCTTCGCGGTCTTCTGGAAAAAGTAATACCCTGATTTGGAAAAATTGGCGCACGTAATCCATCATGGCCTACAGAGGTTTATAGTTTAAAATATTCAAGGCAAGTCAACGGAGGCAAACGGTCTCAGCCATATGTTCAAGAAGTAGGTCTGTTGCGTAAATAATTTCAAACGTTGCCAACGTTTTCTCAAAACTTAACCCTTTAAGAGGCATTTGAAACAGCCACACAGATAAACGAAGATCATTTTGCCAAAAAACAAACTTCTAATCGACAGATTTTCTTCATTTTTTCGTTAACCGTAGAAAATTGATAGAGAAAATGATCCATCAAAAAAAAAAAAGAAAACAAATAGGGGTCACCGAACTTCCAAGAACGTTAAATCCAGGCAAAGCTACAGCAATGACCATCTGTCCTATCATTTGCCTATTTTATTACTTAGTGCGCGTATCGATGTGTGACGTGGCGTATGAATTTGCTTGCGCAGTAAGGACGCGCAGAAACAATTAGCGCGAACGTCCGTAAGGCTACACGTTTTCCCGGGATGATCAGTGGTCCAAACGTTCGAGCCCGGTAAAAATGTGGAACGGCTGAGTTTTTATGGTCTTTATCTTTGCTTATTAGACCAGAATGGTATCCAGATTCTTGCATAAACACTTGTTTTTCTGACCGGAAACGTTTTGGGATTACGAAAAAGTTTTGTTGAGGCACAAATGTGGCGCAATTTTTGCCTCTCAAAAGGTCGTGCTGCTTTCCAAAACACGCGATGACTGTGGTGTAGTCTCTTCGCGAAATTTTGAGACACATTTATAACTTATTTAAAATACAGGTCATGAACCACGTCGAAAAAAACCTAGCTAAATTCAGATTACATACTTTATGTTGACTTAAAAGGATACTTCTTGATTAAAACTATTTGATAGAAGTAAACGAGGCTTCTTCCATTTTTGAGTTGAAGGCATATTTGCAGGACATTGTAAGAAAAGAGAAAAAAGGCAAATAATCTAATAGAAAAAGTTTGTGAACGAATCCCATTTCGTGTAGAGACCTGTGAAAGCTTTCTTATCGCTACTACAGTCTTTGTTCATATGGTTCTTTGCTACAATCGCCCTAAATGATTTTCGAAAGCTCCTTCTTCAAAACTGCTACCCACAAAAATTATCAGCTATCATATCAACGATGTTTTGAACAAAACCAGACGCCAGCCTAACAACCCCGCGTGTCTACAGTTCCTGAGAAAGATATCGTTATAAAAAATGTAATTTGTTTACCCACAGAGCACAAAGGAGTTCACAAGAACTCGTTCAGAAATGTCCGTGCATTCCAGGATCGAATTGGAATATTGGTTTTTAAGGAGAGGGGAAAACCGGAGTACTCGGTGAACCAACAACAAACTCAACCCACATATGACACCCGGTCCCCGGCCACATTGGTGGAAGGCGAGCGCACTGCACCATCCCCCCCCCCCCAGTTATCCTGCTTCTCTACCGAGGCTTGCAAAGAAACCAAGTTGCGAAACGCCTTAAGCCACGTGTGTACAAATTCCACTCGTGTTAATTAACTTAAAGATCATTTTTCTAAACACTCGATGCATCTTCCTTACAAAGACCGCACTAATCGTTCACAACAATCCAGAATTATTTAGAGAGCTAATGGCTGAGGTCTATTGTTCCAGGTTGAATTTTAATATATTAAAATTGGTCTTCTGAAAATTAAAGAGGCCATGCACATCCTTACGGAGCAGCCCTCTTTGTATTCCCAGATCAAACATCTTAATTTATCCCTGTTCACTAGAGCTGCCCCCGCTTTTGGTAATTCGTTTATGGATGTGTATTGAATAGAAATACTGTGCATACGACTATTGAAAAACTAACGTCGAGTTCAAGCATTTTATAGAAGTTTACATTCATATTAGTAGTCAACATAGTTATCTACAAATTTGATAATGTACAATCATACAGTAATGTATTGATATTGTGTGTAAGCTGGAAGGTGACGAAACGCGACTTAGTGGCTGCTAGACCTTTAAATGCTTCTTGATGCTGCTAGAGGATGGCGAAACGCGAGCCCTTCAAATGCTGCTAGATGCTGCTAAAAGATGGCGGAGCAGAAAGGTGACGAAACACGACCTCGTGGTTGCAAGTACCCGACACCACCGCGCTTGCTTGCTAAAATATTACCGGAGACCACCGTGCGCGCCTTGTTTCGTCAAATCGAAAATGTTACGCCCACTGAAAACACATTTCTTACTTTTTCAACAAATTTACATTGTCCTTGTATTTATACACCCGAGGAATGCGAGGGTGCCTCCTCAGGAGTTGGCCTCCGGGCCAAAACCTTGCGGGGACAATTAGTCTCCTTTCTTAGCTTAAGAAGGCGATTCGATTTTCTAAAAACTCTAATAACTCTTTATTATTTCACTCTTTCCTTTCATGGAAGCTCATGTGCATGCATTTTTCTCTTCATTTCCATTCCACTGACCGTCATGCTCCATCCCGTGAAAAAACTACAAAACAATAAGCGAAATAATTTTATTTAACTGGTAATAGCTTTTTACATTGTTGCCAAATCTAATCATTGATGTTATGTTACATGAGGTATGTTTCGCCATCAAATTTATATTGCGATAACAATGCAAAGTGGAGATCAAAAGGTGTCATGAACAGGACTTGAATCTAGTCGGAACAACAATTCTATCCTCAAAGGACTGTAATAAGATATCTATTTTATTCTCTTTTTTTTCATTTTAATTCAATCGGGTGGTTTGTAAGCAAGGGGTTCATATAGGCTGGATTCGTGAAGTAAACTCGCTGGTTTCCAAAGAAGCAAGTGGGTAAGAGTTAAAACTTCTGAAGAACGAGTTTAAACCGGACACATGGTCACTAGAATCTATATAAACAAATAAACGTCAAATAAATTAACATTTAGACACTTTCTGTTTTTGAGTTCAATGTGTTCATGAAGTATAAAATAAACATATTCTAAAGTTTCAAAGAATTGGACGATACATTGCGAAGATATTGGAATGTGAAAATCAATGTTTTTTATCTTTCACAATTGTAGAGCAGTCCGGAAAATTCTCGGATAATTTTCGGCCGAATAAAACTTCTGACTTCTCTGTTGGTGAGCTCAAGAAATGTGGAAAATTTGAAACTGTTTTGGTTTCAAGTTTATGGTGCCCTTCAGAGGAAAACTCCTCACAATCAAAAGTTAACATTTTGAAGTTCCCCCAGGACACAAAACTTTAAAGAGTATGGCTTAAAACGTGCTATATGCCCTCGAAGCGCGTTTGTGTAAAACACTTTACAGAAGACAGCTTCAAACAAAATCTTTAAGTAACGAGTTTGTTGGCCCCTCTTTCAAGCTTCGTCAACTTGTAATCAAGAAAGACGCGGTACTAATGATTTTGAACTTCATTATGGAACGTTGCAAACCGGCAATTGGAAAAAATAAACCACGAAAAAAACAGCAAATAATACCCGCCGCACACCGGGCGAACTTCTGTGCCATTTCCCAAGTAAAATAAGGTTTGCATTTAGATCCAAAACCTTCCCACGAAAGACTCACTACTGATATGCAGAAACGCAGCAATGTCAAGACAACAATGACGTCACAAAGCAGAGAGTCAGTTCCATTCCTTCCGTTAAAGTGCGCGGTCATTTTAGAAACGTTTTCGTGAAGTCATCGGGTGTCTTCGTATTTTTAACTTTTTATTCCTTTTAACGGCTGAGAAAGAAGACTTTCCGCATAAGTTTCCTTTTACATATATTTTTTCAAAATTTCGTCGCTATAAAATGGATGAAGAAAAGATGCGTAAATTTTGGTTCCTTTGACCTTTAATCAGGTGCATCATCATTTGACCTTTAATCAGTTGCATTAGTAAGTACTTACTTTTGGTCTCCGAGCCGAGATTCCATGCGGGGAACACTTCATTGAAATTTGCAGTTACCATTTCCTCGCCATTCTCAACCACTATCTGATACACAAACAAAACAGATATTTTTATAGTGACTTTTGAACGGCGTAAAAGTCAATCGAGTGCTATTAAATTACTTATTTGCACAGAGACATCAGCTTGATGTTTCCTAAAAATTATAGCCTGATACGCTGTCTCTGCTGGCGCAGCAACAGATTCCAGTGTCTTTAGTTTTTAAATTATACTTAACTAAAAGAACGTTTTACCGGAGATAATATCACATTACCTTGTTAATAGCCCAATCAGCACTTGGCTGTGGTCGAATCCAAACACTCCTCATTCTTCCCACATTAATATCCATGAAACTGGATTTGATGACAAGTTGGTTTCTAAAGGGAAACAACAATCGGCAAACGTTCGAAAAATGTTGCACGAAATATGAAATTGGAATAAAACTTCGATTAAAATTGTATCTGTAGGTAACTGCAACAATTAGTCCTCTCCTGAGAGTAAAGGGTGGAAAAAGACAACTTGAGTAAAAGGGATATAGTAGAGTATGTCCACTTGCTGTTTTTATCATGGAAAAGCAGTTCCGGTTACACTGGATAACATGAAGCAACGATAAGTATTTCAACTCTCACTGGATGGGTTGCTAGTTTATTGAGGGTTTACCCCACTCAAGCGTTACATGTATTTCCTCGTAAAAACATGAAAGGAACTGGAATCGCGCTGTCTGGGCGAGGCCGGAATTCGCTGTCAATCCTAAGAGGTATTTTCCGAAATACCACCAAAAATTTCGTTGCAGACGTTTTTTGGTTTCCAGTTTTATACCCATATTAATGTTAATAACACTAGGCTCCATCCAGTCCGCCCGTCTGTTTGGTTGAATGCAGGATGTATAACAACAAAAACAACACCGTGGCGGTGTACGGACATCTAAACGCATTTTTTCACGATTTTGTTTCTCCGTTTTTTCCTGACTTTATTTCCAATTGAGTTTATATACCAAATAATTGAGATTTAAGCAATAGACCACAAGTTTCTATGGTTATAAGCTGATAAAACACGCGGGATGTTGGTAGAAAACGAGAAGAATTTGTAAACCACCAGCCGCAGGCGAGTGGTTTACGCATTCTTCGAGTGTTCTACCAACATCCCAAGTGGTTTATCAGCCTATAACCCATAGAAAACTTGTGGTCTATTGCTTTTATAAAATAATTCAGAAGACGCGCGATTTTTCCGTGGGTTTACCGGCACAATAACCCACAGCTGATTGACCAATCAGAGCGCGCGCATTGATTTGTTTATTATTTAAAGTGTTTTACCACGTTTCTATACACTTTGAAGCGTAACAAAAATACTCGGCTGTGCGCCGTATTTTGAACGTTCTTCACGGTGTTTCGAAACGTGATCAAACACAGTCTCTAGCATTTGATATATTACATACCCTTGAGTCTCTGTTTCTGGGCTGGTTACTGCATCGAGTACGGTTTTTATTTCAGTCCTCAGGTAACCCTCTCCATTAATCATGACTTCCACCTTGAACACATCATTAAGATTGGTGTTTGGCGTGTAAATTTCGACGGAATATGTAACTGTTGAAATAAACAAATGATTATGAAAAGGTATGAATTTAAACAAGACAGGACCACATACACCTCCCCTATTTTTTCTGTTATCTGATTTAAGATGCACTGCTTTTGTGCTGTTTACCGCTGAGAGCTTTCAGAGGCGCATGTCTTGTACAAGTCAAAATCCCGTGCACATTTAACGAGAAAAAACAGTCAATTTCCGAAACAACCATCCATCTAATCAGGCAGTATACACTGGACAGAAAAAAACATTTATTATCATTTGTGCTATTTTAACGCTCAAGCATTATCAGTCATCGGTCATGTACACTATGTGTTTACCCATCAAATTGCTATTAGGTATTTGAACACTGTAAATACAATACACAGATGCTTTGAACTCAGTTGGTCAATAGTTCATTTTTCTAAGTACTATCACTGCTTTCTTTAATTTTTTTGTTGATTTCTTTCATGGCAATTATTTAAATATCGCTGCTTCATTCTCATTCTACTTACGATAAGGTCGAAGCCATGCTCTAGCTGCAAAACAAAACATGAACTCATTAGTATTGTTTTCAAGTGTTATACCATGGGATATCCCATGAGTCACGTGCATTTTCTAGGTATACACTCCCAGCCCGGTTACGGGACAATGATTCTCCTGTACAAAGCCTCCTTGAATGATAGTTTTATTGAAATGTGGTCATTCCAACTCTAAAGAAAATTCGAAATTTGTTACAATTCAAGAGTTCTTCGTTAGGACTTACCAGAATACCATGGCCAGTCCTCGTCCTGGCCTACCCCGTCTGGAATCGCTTTGTCGAAAACTGCTGTTAAAGTTTCTTTTCCCTTGGTAATCTTCACCTGTTACACACAAAGAAACAGATATTTCAACTTGCTTCCATTAGGATTTCAGAAAACAGCTCAACATTTGTTTTGCTCAGCATTTGCATTTGTTTTATTTACTTGTTTTCTTTGTCGCTTTTTGTCTCCTTAGCCTTAGTTTTATAAGCGTTTCACCGCTAGCTGCTTTCCTGTAACGCTAGGACGTTTATTCACACCACCACACAAGCTATGTATAGTCAGTCGGTCAGTCAGTCAGTCAGTCAGTCCGTCCGTCCGTCCGTCCGTCCGTCCGTCCGTCCGTCCGTCCGTCAGTCAGTCAGTCAGTTAGTCAGTCCGTCAGTAAGTCAGTCAGTCAGTCAGTCAGTCAGTCTGTACGTCAGTCCTTCCATCCGTCCGTCAGTCATTATCGTTTATCAAATGGCTAGCGCATGATGGACCGAACCTTGCGCTGTGATTGGCTACCCGAACAGGCAATATGGCGCTATCTTGCCCGCTCGGGATTGCTTGCTGTGTCCTGCAATAAAATGGCGTTTTTTCTTTTTCCAACAAATCCTCTATTGATCACGTTTGTTCTGTGAAGATGCCTGGGGATATTGGCCTTGTTTTTTTTCTTGGCATGTTTATGGAACACGCAAAAAAAGCTTGGCCAATAATCAGCCATCTTGAACTTGCACTTGGTCAATAACCCATATATTCTGAAACGTGTTTTAGGTTATTTATGTGGCGGCGATAATTACATACGTGAATACATGGAAACAATACTTATTCATATTAAGGAGTGTATTGTATAATATATTATAGTGTATAAAATAAAACTAAATAATAACGAGCAAAATACGTGCGCTAAATTACGTTTAAGATTGCTACAGGGAATGCCATCACGCTACCTCTTTAAGGTTAAACCCAGATCTGTTATCTGAAGAAGAAGGACGCTTGCTTGCTTGTATCTTAACCCACTTCACAGTGCCCACACCAAGATCATAGAACTCTGATACAATCACGTGTAGGTTGCTTAAAAGAATAAAACACGATAGATCTAAACTCAGATAATTTATCCTTATTCTAGCAGTGAAAGTTTAAAATTATTCTATCCTCTGGAATTTCAGAGAACTTTCATATACTCAAGCAGTCTCAGTTGAAGGCTTGTTTAACGGAACCAGATATAGATAGCTGACATTTTTCGGTCAGGTCTGAAATCTGAATTAGAAAATTACATGTTCTTATCTGAATTAGGGTAAGGGTTTCACCAAACGCACCACACATCCCCACCTATGATCGCGGAGTCCCCCTCGGGTTTGTCTGGTATACCTTGGAACAATTAGTCCTCTCCTGAGAGGGAAGTATTGGCTAAAAATCTCGCGAGGATTAGCGTTGTAGCCGCGTGTACCTATCCTCAAAGGTTATCAATCTTTTCTTTGCAAGTATTTCTTAACCAGTATTTTTTTCAATTTTATGCCCCAAAAGCTGCTAGAATATTTAGCACTTTAGTTTCTGTAAATATGGGATAAAAAATTGTCAAGTACTTGTGAAGAATGTAAATTTCGTGGCTGGTACGACGCGGCGTTTCGTCTCGGCCAAGAGACTCATCATATACTTTTCGAATTCCAGCAAACTCGTTGAGCATCGCGCTAAAAGTCCCGTTCGCGAAATCAAGATGTTACTTAAGGTAATTCCCTTGAAAATGACGTACTACTCAGATTTTTTTAAAACTTGGCACAATTGATACCCATGCATAGGACATTGAAAAAATGCAATAAAAAGACGGGGTCACCGTGCTTGTTTTCGCCTGAGATGCCCATCATTCTAAGGGGTTTTTTTACTTCGTTGCACGAGAAATGTTCGAAACCTGAACTACCGGAAAAATTGTTATTACAGAGCAAAAACAAGGAATAGTACTGAAACCTAGAGCCTATTCGTTTCTATGGGCTATAATCTTTCAGCAAAGGGTTTTCAAATTACCCAATCTTGGAAATAATGCAAGGAAATTGAACCGCTACCTCATGATCTCATACCCCTCCCTGACTCCAAATGCAGAGTTTTAGGTTATCTATATATACAAATTCTATAACTTCTACTACTCGACTTTTTTTCTTCTTAAAATATGTTGTTCATGTACCTATTACGAGCAAAATACACCAATAAAAAAGAGGGGTCACCGTGTTTAAAAAGAAAAGGGGCATTTATCTTGCTATCGAGCTTAGTTTGAGGGAAATCTCTTACGTTTTGTACGCGCGCGCGCTCATGTGGGCGCGCGCTGATGAAGCAAAAATCATGCGCAGTAGGAATGCGCAATGCAAAACTAGGGAATCACCCTAAATCCACGAATTTCTAACCACGAAAAGGCATGACAAGTATTCCCGTCACTTTTACATGTGCCACCCCACACCGCCCCCCCCCCCCCCAATCCCCCGGAACCCAGAACACAGAGAAAAACCTAAGTAGGGGAGTAGGATAACGATATCTTTCTTAGGAACTGTAGACACAGGGTTGCTATGCTGATGTCTGCTGATCCTCCGGCTTTACTCAGGGTTGTTTTACGCAAGCTATTGGAATTTGCCACCAAGAAGAGCCACTTTCTTTTTGACGGTAAATACTACGACCAAATCGATTGTGTTGCCATGGGTTCTCCATTGGGCCCTGTCTTAGCCAACATTTTTATGTGTGATTTTGAGGAAAAGTGGTTGATGAACGCCAAAATTAGTCCTTCATTCTGGAATCCGTACGGTGATGACACGATCACCATGCTTCACAACAAAGACAGTGCAAATGAGTTTTTGCACGATTTAAACAACTGTCATAGCAATATTAAATTTACCATTGAATTTGAACAGAACAGTGCAATTCCGTTTTTGGACATTCTTGTCACACGTAATCAAAACAACACTTTCACGACATCCATCTACCGGAAGAAAACTTTCACAGGCCTCTACACTAAATGGGATTCCTTCACTCCACGAAAGTACAAAATAAATATCATCCGCTCCCTCACTTATCGCTACTACCGTCTTTGTTCATCTGGCTCCTTGCTACAATCTGCCCTCGATGATCTTCGAAAACTCCTTCTTCAGAACGGCTACCCACAAGGCATAATCAACTATCATAACAACGATGTTTTGAACAAAAACAGACATCAGCATAGCAACCCTGTGTCTACAGTTCCTAAGAAAGATATCGTTATCCTACTCCCCTACTTAGGTTTGCAAAGCAACCAAGTCGCTAAACGCCTGAAATCTTGTGTGTACAAATTCTACTCTT
>CM042757.1:551708-597553 GCA_022496165.2 Catalaphyllia jardinei
GGCCCTCGCTAAAAATGACAATACTTCAGCCATTGCTGACCACGTCAAGGCCACTGGACATAACATCAAGTGGGATCATTTTGATATTTTAGCGAAGCGCAGAACAGACTATCATTGTAAAATAAAAGAGACCTTATTTATTCCAGAACTTGAGCCAGCTTTCAACGTCAACGTCGGAAGTGAAAAGCTGATGCTTTATTAATCTGTACTAGTTTTGTATTTTACTGTTAAGTATTTGCTTAATCTAGGTTCCAGTCCCCTCACCTTTATAAATAGATGTTTTAAATTTCAACGGTTACTTTTGAAAATGTATGTAGAGTACATACGAAACGTCAAGTCATAAAATGTACAAATTCAGAAGGTATCTTACTTTTCCATGTCTTGTGTTGTTTCGAACAAGCTTTGATTGGCAGTAATCTGTTTTCCTTGTCCTTCAATCCTTACAGTGAATCTGTAGTTACTCCTCGCATGTGAGTGCCGAGTGTAAACTTTCACCGTGTACTTAACTATTGGAATGAACAAAATATTTATGAATTAAGTAAGCAATGATACAGTGTACAGTCCCTATACATATCTTTTATCTCGGCATAATTTAAGTGGAGGGTACTGAATGGCCCTTTTATTAGTTACACGTATCCTTAATTAACTGAGTGTGCGCTCTCAAATGCGGTAATACGGTGTCATTTTGTATTCATTTAAAAAAAAAACTGTTAAGGCGATCTCGGTTTCTAGAAAATGTGATATATGAGCAAAGAAAAACAATCTAAAAAAGTGATCCGAGGTAGTGGCTTACTGAAGAGGGAACCTTTATTCTGTATGTATAAAGGTATATTTATCGCTTTATGTAAAAGTGAAATTGGTATAGTTTAAAAGCGAACTAAAATGGCTGGTGGTCGGCTGAGGAAAGCTGGAAAAACAACAAGGGTGTATATACCTTAAACTTGTTGACTCATTTCGGTTTTTTACTAAAAAGTGAAACTCCATAGTGTTATTTGGGGCTAATTAATTTTAGTATATACTAAAACAGTGGATAGCGTTGAAGACGTGCTCTTATTGGCTAGTCAAACTCCGAATATCCTTTGTTATTTATCTCCGAGCAGCTCGGGAAAAATGACGTACCGGTTTGCATCCGTGACAAGTGAAGAAATCATCCAAATTAATTTTTTTGGTGCATATTATCTCACTGTTTGAGTATATACTAAAACAACTATTCACCTCAATGTCGGTTACTCTTCGATGATGCCAGAGAATCTGAGAACACTTCTGCCTGGAAATTGGGTCCGAAATATAAACCTGGGCGGCATTCCCCCAACTAAAGTCTCAAGGATTTTTCCTATTTTCCCAAACCCCCAATCACACGGCCAACATAGAAGAGAGGCTACTCATTTGGGGCTGTTATAGTTATCTACCGGTCCACTATATAGCGGGTAAAGAAAGGTAAAATTCATTGTGAAATTCTTACCAAGACAGCCCACCATTCGTTTCACGCGAAATGCTAGCAGATCTGCGATGCTGTTAAAACTGGCGTCTATGACTTCATATGGATAGGACACGATACCTTCCAGCTCTTTTATGCGTGAAACGTTCTCAGTGTTGGGAATAAGGACACCAAAAATTCTGATGAGGTTGTATTTCAACGACCCTGCTGTTTGTTTGAGTATGGAGGTGTCCATAACGTCACCATTCTCATTCTGCGCGTTCCCGTCTGAGAATATGACTACAACCTTAAACATTGCAGATGATTTGTTGAATAAGGTTGTACATAGGATTGACATTGTGAACAACAGACATTAAGCTTTGAGACCTGCTATCTTGCAGTGTGTTTCTGTTTGTGCTACAACATAACTGAGGTCTGATTTTTATAACTTTTTCCCAAAATTTTTTATCTTCTTGACACCAATTTTGACGGAAGTCACAGATAATCTTGATCACTCATATTTGGAAAGTTTAGACCCAAACGGAGAATATCCAAAAGTAAAACTCACCTTTGCCGTATCGCTTGTTTTTCTGTCGTCAGGCCGTTTGTCAAACTGTTTCATGACCATTTTACTCAAGGCAAGGTTTAACAGGTTAAGGCCGCTTCCTCCGTGTTGGTATTCATTGTCTATGTAACTGATTGCTTGCTTAGTTTTTCCAAAACAACTTATCCGTCTTGACGTCGCGTACGTTGCCATAGCAACATTGATGTCAGTTGACACACTGCTTAGTTGACTCAGCATTCTTTTCGCCACGGTTTTGATGTTTTCTGCTGTGGCTGAGGAAATACCTTGACTGTCTTGAATCAGAATAATCACATCCGTCTTATCCATGCAAAAATCGATGCCTGTAATTAGACAACAATATCTCTGTTTTGTTTTGATCAGGTGGACTCTTTAAGCCCCAGTAACTGATCCTTTGGATATATTTCTAAAGTGAATTTATTGTCATTTAGTTAGTTTAGGATTGTTTCTTGTGCTCTATGACTTTCCCATAATCAGTAACAGACCACGAATTATTACATGAAAAGGAAAACATATCTATGTTTCTCCCCTTGCATTTTGCTTTAAATCGTAGTTCGTCGAAAAAAGCTATATTTAATGAAAAACTACATTTCTTCTAGCATTGAAATAAAGCGGAAGTGTCTCTGATATCTAACGGGAGTTACTCTGTCAGCGCTTGCGCAGTGAACACAACCAGCGGCAATTCGATGAAGCCACAGAGATAGTTTTTCTTTTTTTTATGCGGCTTTTAAATCTTATTGTGTTAAATCCAACCGTCACTTCTAAGCATGTATGTTGAAGCATACGAAACTTTAAGTCATTAATAAAAGATTTTTAAAACATGCGTTGTTTTGTCATGTTTGCAACTGCAGTTTTAATATTATTTCTGTTCAGATTGATCCCATTAAATCGTTGTGACTAGTGGTTTTCACGGCAAGATCAGCAATGGCTGATGGATGGTCATATTTAGCAGGGCCTTGAAATGTTTTATTTTTTTGTCACGAGGTTTTCATTTTGTTCCGTTAATCGTGTGCTGGTTGTTGGAAATTAGCTGAAGTATGGTAACGAGGTAGGAAGCAAGATTGTCATTTTAGGTGTAGTAATTGTAATTGTTGGAATACAATGTTTAACACCGCTGTTTGTGTTATATTCTAATCAAGCTACGATGGCTTAAGACTTATCCCCAACTTGCCCTCTCTTTCCCACCCCCACCTCCGCCCTACTGGAAGAGAAAGTACCCATGAAGACCATTCTTGTTTATTTGGCAGTTCTATATAAAGAGATAAGAATATCAGTACAATTCCTTCTGAATTGAGATAGATTCTTACCATAACGGCAAATCGCTTCCAGCTTTACTCTCTTTGCTATGTGATCTGCAATCTCGTCAAGTTGAGCAGAAAAATCGGCTTTGATGGCGTCATCTGGTTCAGTGACGATGCCTTTTAACTCTTGTATTCGTGGTACATTCTCAGTGTTAGGAATAAGGACACCAGCTATTTTGATCTTGTTGTTGACTCTCAATAATTGGGCTGGTTTTTCAAGCATGAAGCTTTCCATAATGTCTCCATTCTCATCCACCGTGTTCCCGTCTGAGAATATGACTAGAATCTTTAAAATTGGAAGCAAGTTTGTGAATACGAAGAACGAAAAACATGGTTGACAAGGTGTAAACAGCCGAACTTCCACTAACGGTCGCCTCCCTATAATAGGGAGCCTAAAGGATGGTTTTCACTAGCGACGGAGTCGTAGTCGGAGTCAAAATCAGAGGGGTAGAGCTATACCGTCTAGTGAAAGTCAAATCGACGGAGTCGAAAGCAGAACACTAGTACTGATTCTGCTTATGACTCCGTCGCTTATGATCAAGTGAAAGCTGCATTGTCGGAGTCGCAAGCAGAAGTTCTGCGTCGTCTACGGAACGTTGATGAAGACGGCTATTTTCGTATTTCCACTTGGAATTAAACGCTGCCATTTCACACTTAGCTTGAGCACATTTTTAAGAGCCATTGGTGTACCGAGCAGATCTAGGCAAAAGCGAATTTTGCTGGTAAAATATAAAATTATTTTTTTTCTAGGCGTCGTCCTCGGCGGCGTCGTCGTCGTCGTTGCTTCAGCTCCCTCCCTATTGGCCAATTCCCTACAACGGTCACTATTTCGGTCTCGGAGGACAGTCCACATATTCACTTAATTTAAACCTCTTTAGGATGACTACCTTCAAAATAACGACAGCCACCAAAACGCGTCCCTTAATACTGACAAACGGTTTACACGGAACCTCATTCAGTCATTGTAAAAAGTCAAGCCACTCCGTGATCCGTACCACGTGTGGTTGGTCTCTGTTTCTGTTTATTTTCTGTTTTTCGAATAATTGTGTTACTTATTTATAAGCTACAATAAGCACTAGGTAAAAAAGTAAAAGCAAAAGTAATGTAAGTAAAAAAAAGTAAAAAAGGTAAAAAGTAAAAATTAAGTAAAAAGTAATTTATTGATCACACACTTTATGCCAAAGCTGAGTAAATCTCACCTTTGCCGTGTCTGTTTTTCTGTCGCCACGACGCTTTTCAAACTGTTTCGACACCATTTTACTCAGGGCAAGATTTAACCGGTTAAGGCCGCTTCCTCCGTGCTGGTATTTGTTGTCAATGAAACTGATTGTTTGATCTGCGCTTCCGAAACAACTTATTCGCCGCGAAGTTGCGTATTTTGCCACAGCAAAGTTGAAGTCAGTTGATTCCCTATTTAGTCGTCTCAGCATTGCTCGCAACACGGTTTTTATGTTTTCAACTGTCACTGAGGAAGTACCTTGACTGTCTTGGATCAGAACAATCACATCCGCCTTGCTGTTGCAAACAGGACTGTCTGTAATTAGATCAGGACATTATTAGTAGACCTAGTAAGGAATTACAAGGCACTCAGTAAAATTTGTTCAGCTCCACTCTTCTGACTGTTTATTAACTTTATGCACCAAGTTAATGCGGCCACCCAGTTAATACAGACAACAACCACATTCTTAAATCCCAACCCGTATAATCCTTTATAATTTTACCCCTTTTAAACAGAAATTCAGTATGTCACATTCTCAGGAAAGATAACAACAATGTCAGACTGCCTGATAGCAATAGTGTGAGTCCCTGAAGGCAAAAGAAGACGTGAAAGATTGAAGATTATATCGTCGAGAAAGAAAGACAAGCTGGTAAATGGAGAACATGGAACACGGACAGAGACAGAGACAGAGCAGCGTCGAGACAGGTAGCATACGGCACTCACTGTTATTGCTTTACGAAGATAAATACGCAAAATAGATTCGAAGACAGAATCTCGGAATATGAGTTCGAAATATACCCGAAAATACACAAACCTCACTGGCCAGTAGATTACCTGTGGATGAAGATATCGCAGTTATTTGCTCTCCAAAGTCGATATAGTAGATAATTCTTAAGTTTGTTAACATGATTATTTGAATTGTTGTAGATATACTTAAATTTGTAGGTCCACATCAGCTTTTTAGCTGCCTTCTTGTACTGACCTACATGACAAATAAAATATATATGTATGTATGTATGTATGTATGTATGTAGTCCAAGTACTGCTGATCCGGCGACGTTATTTAGATAGGAGTAAACACGTTTTACCAAGCGACTTGTTTTAGTGTTGTTAAGATCAGGAGATAGGCTACACATATACACTTCACATTATTTTGTAGTAAGAGCCTATTTTGAAACTTACGTCGTGATATTTTAGGGTGCGACAGAAATATTGTCATCGATTTTGCATCTCAAACGAAAACGTGTATGGTATACAATGAACTACGCCGAATGTTTTTCGGTTGAACAATGCAAAGATCCCTATACATTTTTCACTCTTCGTCTGAACTTTCTACTCGGTCGGTCTTTATAGCGAACCAAAGTTTATTAAGAAATGAAAACAATATATAACTATGAATTACCATTCAAATCAGTTCGTCCTGAAACTAAATCTTACCTGTGACATTACATTGTTGTTGTGAGATCTTAGTTGTGTCAATCTCGTCTTTGTTGTGTCCCATACAACGAACCATTTCCAAATCACACAGACACAAAGCATGTCTACACCGCTTCTCCTCGTCACTTCCTTCAAGATATTCACTCAGTGGAGCTACAGTAACAAGGATAAGGTCCATTTTACTAATAGTATTAACTATTAAGTAGAAGCTAAGAACTTGGTTGATGTTAGTTATGCAGTATTTCACCATACACTCCGGTGAAGTAATGTTTAGTACAATAAAAAGCCCAAGACTTCAGATACCTCACTAACATTATCTTGAAGTAAAATAATTTCCTTCTTCTACTATAATTTGTGCTGGCTATTAATGGGAAAAAGCGAAAACCCTGATAACATTGAAGAGAGAAGATTTAGTTTCATTTAAAAAGAATCTTCTCACTCCAATAGTAAACACGAACCATTATAATTGTAAAATAATAATAATAATAATAATAATAACAATAATAATAGTAATAATGATAATAATAATAATAGTAATAATGATAATCAACTTTATTTAACGAGAGTAGACACGTCTTTTTTTTGCGATCAACTGACGAGATCATAGACGAAACTAGTTTTGAAGTTTTCGCAGCAGTGAGTTGAAAGTAGAAATAAGTTTGAGTTTTTCATTTTATTGTTAAAAGAACAGAAATAATGATTAAAATCAAGAAACTAGAATAGTAAAAATTCATTAAAGTACGCTATGAAAAGGAGGCCCTCTAATATGTAATACATAAACAGACGAAGTTTATGTAAACAGAATTAAACTATAAGATAAAACGATCTAAGTGTTTGTAGCTGTCTTAAAATGACCAAACATGGTCTTCTTAAAACTTGCTAACTTTGGTATGCTTCTATTATTACTTGGTATCATATTCCAGAGGCGTGTGGTCTATACTGCGAAAGACCTTCCTCCCTCTGACTCCCATTTGAATCGGGGACATGTCTGCTTGGTCTTTCATTGATATCAGCGAATCAATAATAGTCACAGAAAAACGTCTCTTTATTCCGTTGACAAAATTAATCGTAGTCTCTTCGCTTTTCACATTGAAACTTATATGGATTCTGAAATTAACGACACGCCCGCAACACTCATTAGGAACTCTGCAACAATATTTAGGAGGTTTCCATATAACACAGAAACGATTTGAACCAAGTCACAACCTCTTCACATTCCCAGTAGTGCATTCCGACTCCCTAAAATACAATTGTTCCTATCATAGATACCACACCAACTTTTTTTTTATTCACATCTTTAACCTAGTTGTACAACGGCTGGGAAAAGCTCACCCTTCATCGCATGCTTGTAGTTATATGCCAAACACGTTGTTTCTTTGACTGATTGTCCAAGTGCAAACGATTATAAAACCCGCCTCACAAAATCCTCAGCCTAACTCGTAGAAAATGTCGAAGTAAGACAATATTTCTCACAACCGTGAAGGGGGCTTGGATACCCGGTCTTAATTTGCACAGATTTTGACGAGTCTACTTCTCCTTTTACTCTTTAGTCTATACTTCGATTGAGAAGATATATCAAACACTGGAGACAGTGTTTCATCCAGCTATCCAAACACCTTGAATTTCGTTAAAAATACTCCGCTGCGTGTCGTATTTTGAACTCTCTTCTCGGTGTTTGGATATCCCAATGAAACAGTGTCTCTCGTGTTTGATATATTACATGAATACGTTCTCCTCTTTTATTTTTGTATAGAAGAATCAATATTGACGTTCTGAGCAATATCGGGATCAAATCTTCTCACATTCCATTTACCTTCACAACAAGAAATTTGATTGGCTATTTATAGTAGATCCAATCTGATTGGTTTGATTTTCATTATCTCTCACTCACTCACTCACTTATCCATTGACCCGTTCATAATGATAAGCACAAGTGTAACGTTGGTGAGAGTGAAAAAGCAGATTTGAATTTTAAATATTAGTTTTAGATTGAGTTGCTGTTAACAACAAAGGTGGCAACAGAAAAAGAAAGTGGTATAACGTGACCATATGATAATGTTTATCGGTAAAAAAAAAACGTTTTGAGTAAAACAACGTTTCTCTTCCATTTCGTCATCTGGGCCGGGTTGTTCAAAGCCCGATTAAGCTAACCCGGGGTTAGCGTGAATTTTGATTTCAGTTTTGTATCTTTTGTATCTTTTTGGTTAGGTAATCTGTTTATATTGTTTGCCCTTCAGTTTTGAGCTGTAGTAATCTCAAACGTCACCAAACGTTAGAGGTGAAAAACACTTTTACACCAGAAAAAATAATAAATAATGCCTCAGTTAACGTTTAATCCTGGGTTAACGTTAACCGGCTTTCGAACAACCCGGATCTTTAAGTTTTCTCCTATATCTCCAACAGTGAAAAAACAAGCACATCTTCCCAGTGTTTTGAAGAAAACAAGGGTTTCATTTTACTCACCTTCGCGAGGAAAACAAAAGTATCAAGTAACAAGAGTTGGCATGAGAAGCCTATTTGTCATGTTTGCTACTTCAACGTATTATTGAATTTAAAAAGAACGAAAATCAAAGTAAAACACTAAAGTCAAATTTAATGGTTGTCGTGGCAAACTAATTGTAAGTATTTTTTTGCACCTTGAATGGAAATACAACCATGAATCACAAGCTGAGAACCGGGCAGGGGCGAGTACCTAGGTGACGACAGTGCTAGAGCTATTAACTGCACTATCTGCGATTGTCTCACTATTTTTATAATCAAAGGAAAATAAACAAAAGAAAGTAAATAAAATAAAATAAAATCTCACTTTCTTACACGCACACACATCAGGGCGAGTACAACATTTTTTTCTCGTCTCGATGCCATGGAAATGGATGATATTGCATGGTAAAGCCAAATTTTATTGCTTTTTTGTGAGTTGTGTTTCTGATAGTATGCTTAATTAGTTTCAATAGTTTCGCAGTGATTTCCATCGTTTCGACATGCTCCGAATGAAATATAATAGCGTAACACTCGCATGTAAATACAAACAATGGTGTGGCTGACTAGGGACCTTCAAGTAATAAAACGCTAAGCAACATTACATTACTTACAACACTTGTTGGTAGCTTTGTTGTATTTGTAATCTTTCCTCAAAAACTCTGCTTTTTTTCTCTCAGCAACATTACACTTGTCCTTATCACTACCGAGGTCTTCAATACAAATGTCATGAAGTTTGCAACAGCTAAACAGATAAACAAAGAAATGATGAAGAGAAAAGTTAGAGACAGGGCATAAGATAGTTCAAGTCCTAGTTATATTTATATGAATTGCATTTTAAGGTGATTCCTCAGTATTGCATTGCGCATCCCTACTATGCACGATTTTCGCGTCATTAGCGCGCGCAAATGAGCGCGTGTGCGTACAAAACGAAAGAAATTTCTCTCAAGCTAAGCTCGATAGCGAAATAAATGTTCCTTTTCTTTTAAACGAGCACGATCACATAATAATAGTGCATATATTTTCCTCTTTAATTTAAAATAAAATAAAATAAAATAAAACTTATCGGACAGAAAAAAAAAGGAAAAAGCTGAAAGCGTGCAAAAATCCGTTACTCTGGAATGCATTTAGGACCGCGAAAACAACGACTATACGAACGCTTTATGTCCATGTCGTTTTAAATGGTGTGATTTTTCGACAAATTTCATATAATATTGTTCCATGTGCTCGACACGTTATACCTATTAAGTTTCTTCCCAAGTATTACTTTAATAAACTATGCTTCTAGCTACCGCAAAATATAACTTGGACCGACGAATATCGCGCTTGATTAGCACAAGGACAGGCATAAATTGGGTAAGATTGGCCCGTCACATCTCTCATCGCGAGTACAGTGACCTTTCATTTTTATTGTGTTTTTCGTAGCAATGCTTGGTAGAGAGCATTCGGGGAAAGTCTCAAAAAAATTCATCAGTAATTTTCATTTCTGAGGAATCACCTTAAGTGTGAAGTGTTCCAAGTCAATAACCTTCCTGTAGGGCCAGTTGGCTATTAGCGACGACAAATGAATAAAGTTGTTAATTGATTGAAGTACATTCAAGATATTTATACTTAAAAGAAGGTATCACGAAAAACGAAAAGAAATGAAAAGAAAGAGAAGGAAAAGACATCCATGATAAAAAGAAATGTATGGTAAGTGAGCGGTTAAAAGAAAAAAAAAAATCTTGGAGCTGACGCCGGTAATATATTTGGCAAAGGTTTCTAATTCGTGACAGTTTTGATAACGCTGGGAGGTTTTAGTAATTAAGGACGACCGCGAAATGCGATACTGACACTATTCACACTGCATACATTAAAGTGACGCATATAAAATCAACACGTGTGAATAAATTATCACTTTGGCTCAACTGCAGCCCGGTTCGGTTGTGCTCCAGTTCGTGTCGCTCGAATAGTTGGAATCTCCTTGCCTCGTGTTATTACTTTACTTGGATGGCGAATGTACAATACCCCGGCCCGGTTCGTGGTCGTCTGAGACCTATACAAGTGGATGAATTGCAAGCGGGCGCGGAACAAGTGGCCCAAGATGGTCAAGTGCCTCGTGGAGACGTAGAAGTTTTGCCGGCGCCAGTTCAACCTCCTCAACCGGCTGAAAACCAGGGCGCTCAACTTGTTGTGGGCCAGGCTCTCTTACCTGCTCAAGCCCAACAGTTTCCACCGGCGCAAGTTCCAGCCCAACAAATTCCGCCGGCGCAAGTTCCAGCCCAACAGATTCCGCCGGCGCAAGTTCCAGCCCAACAAATTCCGCCGGCGCAAGTTCCAGTGGCTCCACAAGAAGCTGTGCACGTGGAACCAACTCAAGGAGAGCTTGAGTTTGTCCGCGTTTGCCGGTTAGTTGGTTCTGAACAGCTCTAGTGTATTAGGTTTGGACCTTGGCGGGTTTCTTTCTGTTTTTTTTTTTCCTTTGTTTTTGTCTTCTCTGGTTTAATATTGTATTCAACACACCGGGATATTGGAGTTATTTGTAATGGAGTGAATGCTTCATTAGCGGCTTTCGCGGATTGTGTTTTTCTCTCAATTGTTGTCGAGAATTTATATGCAACACTCAGATGGGGCGGGAACTTACCGTTCACTTATGTGCGTGTCTTTATTGTATAGAGGTGAAATGTTGTAACTCAGGATAACGCGAATGAGCTATGGGGTGAGAGTTCACCAAAAGGCAAAAAGAAAAAAAAAAACAAAAAAACAAAAAGAAAGAGCAATGGGGCGAGAGTTCTCCATGAGCAATAGAAAGTGATGGGGCGTGAGTTCGCCATGAAAATAGAAAAGAGGAAATGATGGGGCGAGAGTTCGCTATGAGAAATAGAACAAAGTGATGGGGCGAGAGTTCGCCATGGGAAATAGGGAAAGTGATGGGGCGAGAGCTCGCCATGAGAAATAGGAAAAAGTGATGGGGCGAGAGTTCGCTATGAGAAATAGAACAAAGTGATGGGGCGAGAGTTCGCCATGAGAAAAGAAAAGGAAAGTGATGAGGTGAGAATTCACTTTGAAAATTGGAAAAAGGAGAAAGAAATGTATGAGAATTCTCCATGAAAATAAAAAGGGAAAGAAATGGGCGAGAGCTCGCCTTAGGACAGATGGGGGTGTTCCCCATACAATAAATAAATAAAAGGAAATCGGAAAATAAAAATAAATAAATAAATAAAAATTGAAATGGAAAAGGGACATTCGAGTCTTTCGGCAATGCAGTGGAAGTTTTTCGATAATGCAATGAAACTCTGTGTTTTTCTGTAATGCAATGGGGCGAGAGTTCGCTAAAACAAAAGAAACTTCGTGAGTGATGTTCGTATAATCTCACTCTTCCCTTTGTTTGCTCTCCTAGACTCTAAAGAAAAAGTTTGGTGATTTACAAAAGTCTCTTGAGGAGTTGACGAAACTCTCTGTGGCCTCTGTGATAAGGAAGATGCTCGATTATGCGGCACGGCCGCTTTCAGAATTTAACAAGTACGAGGCGATTGATATTCTGGAGACCCTTCAGAATACCTCCAGGGATAATCAGGATGACAAACGCGATTTCTACCGCCTTGTGTATCAGACAGCCAGGGCAAAGGTAGACCTCCCAAAGGAACATTTTCGCGCTTTGGTTCTGCGCCTCCTCGGGGACAGAGACCATACGAAAGTGTATGAGGCGGTTGCGAAGGTGGAGAAAGCGATGACTGGGGGAAGCCCGTCGTCTGAATCCTCTTACCGTGAACGTGGTGATGCCCCATATAGAGGTCGGGGCTGGAGAAGTGGCGCTCCCGTCCAATGTTATTTTTGTGGAAAGTATGGCCACATTATGGCAAGGTGTTATGCAAGGAGGGGTGCACAGTAGAGGCCCTCAGCAATCCTAGGTCGTGCTAAAGATAACAAGTTCTAATAGGTGTACTAAACCACTGAAGCGCATGAAAGGAAAACAAGTTGTAATAACAGTGATAATCATGTTAATAATCTGGTTTTTTCGTTTGGATGCGATTCTTAAGTGGTATTCGGTTAGTATCGCCTTTACAAGGGAAGGTGGAGGGGTCGGTAACACCTGCCTGTAACATTTGTTTGTTTTTCCCTTCTGTTCTCGCACATTGTTGTTGTTGTTTTTTTTTTTCTTACCTGTACTGTAGTCACAGAGAGTTGAGAGTTTTGAAAACAGGGTATCTCAAAACCCTCCCGGTCATACTGGGTCAAGACTGTCCTCTCTCTGCTGGCTTGTACGGGGTTCTTTAAAAAAAAAAAAATCCTTTTTTCCCCTTAGGCAACATTTTGGTCATGGCAAAAGATGACAACTGTGATAACTTTATCAACAACTTTGGTGATCGCGCAGGTGCGATACAGTGGATAGACGTAAGGGGGAACCCCGTATCGGTCAGCAGTGAGGGGACAGAAAATGACCAGTTGATGCAGAAAACTCGACTAGTTGAGAATGGAGAAGTTATCGGGCATGTCGAAGTGTTGCTATTTCGGGATCCTGATACTTTTGTGGCGGGGGAACTTCACAAACGCATAACCCAGTGGGCAGAAATCGCGAAACTTGCTCCTTCATCACACCAGGAGGAGGTATTGTCTTGGATTGGGAATAAGGTGTCAATATTCCCATATTTCAAACACTTTAAGGGAACGTTCAAGGGGGAACATTACGATTCCGACCGGCCACCCCACAGATTGTTTAAAAATAATGTATCCTGTAAACAGTTTGGGGAGTTTGTCAGGACGACACTTTTAAGTCGTCTAAAAACTGGTGCGATTGGGAAAACGCAGATTCACCGCAATGGTTGCGACCATATCGGCAAAAGGGACGATTTTCGTGTGGATGCGCAATACGTTTATCTTACCAAACCATTGACTCTTATATCGGTAAGTTACGGGCCATTCTTCACTCTATTGGACGAGATGGCGAGTGGGACAAGCGCTTAGGCCTTGGTAACCCGGCGTCTGACAAATCCGTGAAAGATTTCCTGAGGCTGGTAACCGCAGAACAACTGCAGGCCCGTATAACACCGAAACAGGCTGCGCCGTTCTTTGTTGACAAATTGACACAATTATGTTTGCACTTAGAAAGAAAGCTGCAAGGGTCTAGCAAGGCGATTGACAGATTCATCATAGCCCGCGACCAAGCATATTTTAAGCTGGCCTTCTTTAGTGGAGATCGGCCAGGGGATTTGGGACAGATTAAGGTTCCTGAAATCCTTCGTTTCCCCAATGATGACGGGCTTCTCTTTAACCACATTTGGGGGAAGACGTTGAGGGATGGGGATGAAAATGTGTTTGGGGTTAGAAGAAATGCGCAAGCGAAAATCTGCCCAATCGAGGCATTGAGTGCTACATGGAAGTGACTCGTGATATGAGGGTAGATTTAACGTGTGGCTACCTTTTCCGCCCAGTTACACCAGATTTGGGTATAAAAGACGCCCCCTTTTCCTCCTCCGCAGCCGAGTCACGGTTACAGAGCTATCTTAAGGAAATGAGTGCGGATAACGGTGAGACGCTCCACGGTTTCCGGTCAGGCTGTGCAATTACCCTGGCCCTTACCGGTGCGGACCTGGCTGAAATCATGGATCACGTGGGATGGTCAAGGCGCCACACGGCGTTGTACTACATGCAACTAGCGAAAGTCTTAAATCCAGCAGGGGCCTCGGCAAAGCTCGCCTCGAGTGTTGGCTCCGAGCCAGCTGCCTCCTGGCAGGACATTAATGAGCTAAAACGTTTTGTGTGTGCCTTCCCTGCAACCAATCAGGGGAAAAGAACCTACGCGGAAGAGTGCCTGTGAGGTACGATGAAAATGTACCTCCCAGAGTTAGGGAATTGGATCGGGGTTTAGTTTTGGGGAGTTATGATTTGGTTCAGGAAGAGGGATGCCTCTCTTTTGACGGTCCAACGTTGGTCTCCTTAGGTAGCTGTTTAGTATTGGGGGAGGAGCCCATCGTTGACCGGGTAGATAGAAACAGACTTAGTGACATTAAGTAACAGGAGCCAAATTTATCCCCAATCTTATTGCGGTACGACAATGGATGCAGTGTTGGATAGTTTACTATTCACACTGCATACATTAAAGTGACGCATATAAAATCAACACGTGTGAATAAATTATCACTTTGGCTCAACTGCAGCACGGGGAGGGATCGTGCGGATACGGGGCGACGAGGTGCTTACGGGCAAGCCCTGGGAACTAATGCTAGACTAGTTATCTTTCCCTCCCTCCCACCCTTACTTTTCTTTTTCCCACACTGTGACCGTTGTCGCGTCGCCAAATTTATCCCCAATCTTATTGCGGTACGACAATGGATGCAGTGTTGGATAGTTTACTGAATTTTCTGGTGCTTGTTTTTCAAAATTTGCTTAAAGTGCACCTAAACCCCAAATATTTTTTTTGCTTAAATAAATCATTGCACCTGTTGGAAACGCACTTCGCCTTTTTAAACTTAATCTTGACTTTCTTATAGGCTATAAAAGTTATGAAATCTAGCCATCATCTGTTCCACGACCGAGCCAGTAAGAAGCATGGTTCTTGTCCTGGTTTTACGTCACAAACCGATTTGCATCGCAGTAAGCCTTTGTAAACATGCATGCAAAGAAGTTTATGACGTAAAACCAGGACTAGAGCCATGCTCCTTACTGGCGCGGTCGTGGAACAAATGATGGCTAGATTTCATAACTTTTATAGCCCATAAGAACGTTAAGATTAAGTTCAAAAAGATGTAGTGCGTTTCGAACAGGTGCAATGATTCATTTAAGTGGAAAAAATATTTTGGGGTTAGGTGCACTTTAACATCTGGCAGAGTGGTTATAATAATTTGGTTTACTTGGCGCCAGTTTTCCTTTCTTTTTCGGGTATTAAATCCTAATCGCACCGGACTTTTTAAGTGAGCGGTGAAAAGAAAAACAAAAACGGTGAAGCTAAGACGGTATCATAATTTGCAGAATTTTCCAATTCGTTACAAGTTTGGTAACGTTGAGAGGTCTTAGTAATACATGCTTGTTCGAAGAAAAATGTTGGTTTTTCCAGAATTTATGACGTAAGAATGACCGCAGAAAGCAATACCAACACTGCATTTTCTCTTGCTTTGTTTTTTTAAATTTACTTAACATCTGACTGAGTGGTTATAATAATTTGGTTTACTTGGCTCCAGTTTTTTTTTTCTTTTTCTGGTATAAAATCCTAATCGCTAATCAAATGGAAATCGGATTTTAAAGTGATCCAACTTGCTATTGCCATAAAATCATAATTTCTATGAAAGAAAGTAATTTTCACTCCCATAGCACCGTCGCTTTTTGACTTCCATGTTATGAAGCAAGATCATACTTACTAATCAAAGTTGTCCACGTATTTTCCATGTCCACGCCGACCACACCAACAACCGTAATTGTAAAGATTACAAACGTCAGGTCTGCCTGTCACATCTTTTATCAATTTTTCCACTAGATTTGTCCTTCTATTGTCAGGTACACCTGGACACGCTCTTTTCTCTCCTTTCACTTCTGAGAAGGCCTGGTTTTCACTAGCGACACATGCACAGACGCAAGCGACAGGATGACCAGAGTGAAAACGAGACTCGATGCAAACATAAGAATAAGAATAATCATCCAAACCTTCCGCCATTTTGGAAAACTGTTTAGGCGCGAGGTAATCTGGACCCAGTGTTTTCATTGGCCAAACATAATTTCTTGTGGTAAATATCCTTGTGCTTGTGTCATACCTCAGCGGTATTTCGTTTTCACTTGTTTCAGCGCAAACGCAAGCATAAGCCGGCTCGTGCTTATGCCTGCATCAAGACCGTTTTCACAGTGAAATAAAAATTATTGTGCTTGCGCTTCTGCTTGAGTCCCTAGTGAGAACAAGGCTTAAGGGAATGAAAACAAAATATCAGCTGCTTAATTTACAAAATGTCACAACCTACCCTCTTCCAGACTTGTTTCTTTTAGTGCATTAAATTTGGTAGACGATGCTCCACCTTGTAAAAGAGAATTTTTTATATTAAACAGTTTTTTTAAAAAAATTATAAGAAACGCTTCAAATTGAAAACAGATATTACAAATTAATTAGAAAAGAATTTGGAGTTTGTGTTGTGATCTAAGTTCTTCTCCTCCATGTTTTCCTTGATGTTTTTTTTTTTCTTATAAGATGCACAAAACTAAAAAAGACAAGTTACCGAAGTGCAAACCAATTAGAAACATTGCCCATCCTACAAAAATGGCGAAGACAATCTTCATGTCTGTCCTGCGTAAAGAAGACAAGACGGTGGTTAATGACGTCACGGTAGAATAAATCGGATCAAAATTTCGTTTGTTTAACAAGTTACAGATGTTGCAAGTAGCACAGCTTAAAATATTGTTTGTACGAATCGTTAATGAATGGAATGACTTGCCTTAAGACTTATTACTTGATCTGAACTAGTATCCCATCACCATGATTCAGCAATTCTTTCTAGTTGTTTGCGTATGTTACTGTATTGTAATGATACTTTATTTAGTAGAGACGGAAACTTCTAGAACCTTATGCTGTAAAGTATATAAGCGAATCGGTATAGTTCTTAGGTGATTTTTTCCCAGGAGTGTTTAGAGAGAATTATCTCGTGAGACAGTAGTGTTTATTGAAGTGCGACGAAGGTCGCGTGTAAAGTTTTGACAGAGGTCGTGTTTGTTGAAGTGTAACATAGAGTTTATGTGGATATCTGGCGAGGCTGTTTATACAAGAGTGACGGATGTCCAAGTTTAACTGACAAGCCTAGCGTGTACTTGTTGTGAAATTTTGTGTGGAATTACTGCGTTCGTGTGGAATAAATAGCCTTGTTGCTGTTCCGACATCCCTGCGTTCTGTTTAGACTGCAAACTACCTGCCACTTTAAACATCGAACTCGTAAGAGTTCAAAAGGCTTATAAAAGTGTCAAATAGTCGCTGATTATCTAAACGTTTCGGGCTTAGCTCTTCTTCAGCAGGTGGAATGATTGAGCCACGCCATACAAAAAAATACACGCGTATGCACGCACGGAAAGCGCGCGCACGAAGTACAAAGTAAAGAAAGGTTTGCTGCGAACAGCGCCCCCATAGCGCGCGTAAGTGTCATAAGTACACGCTAGACTCACAGTCGCAAGAAATTAAAGTTAATGCTCAGGCTGTTCGAGGGAAGCCTGTCCAGCTAGAAGATTAATTTCATTTCATGCTGCTTGCGGCTGATGTTATTACCAGAGCACTGTTTCAAGTCACAGACCAAAAAGGCCTTCCAGAGAGTGGGAGGCGGAGTTGAAATGTTCAGCTACGGGAAACCCACGCGATCGGTTTCGAATGCTGCGGAGGTGCTCGCTAAAACGTTCCCGTCTCTCCGATGTATAGGCAATGAAGGCGACGACAAGAAATGCAATACACATCATATATGCATTTTTAAGTGGCCTTCACACGGCAAACTTAAGCTGGCAAACTCGTGTTGGAAAACTTAAAAAAGTTGACAAACTCTTTCCTTCACACGTCAAACTCGTGTCAAATAACTAATACGGTAATTCACAACATGGCCGCTTTTTTAGTGCCGTGACACTAACGTACAACAGTGAAACAGAGGGAAAAAAGGGAAGAAATAGAAAGCGGTGGAGGAATAGAAAGGTTTGGACGAAACCCAGCTTGTCCGCGCGCTCCCCCGTTTTGTTTTGCAACAAAACGGGGGAGCGCGGAGTATCTTTGTCGGCTATAGAGGAAACGTCTCGCACAGCCGGACAATTGTGAACCGCTTCGAAAAAATTTAAAAAGCCTTTAACTCGAGTCCCCCTTTTTGTGAAGTGCCACGCAAATAAATCACGTGAATAGAGCTCGTTCTGATTGGTTGACAATTACCGACACATGTTGGCCAAACGTTCACACGTCAGATACCAGTTTGCCAACGCGAAAAAGTTGGTGAGAAAGTTGGCGAGAATAGAGGCAAGTTCTATTTGTCGCCAACAGTTTGCCAACTTGTTTGCCGACTGTTTTTGTGCCGTTCACACACATCAACTTGAGTTTGCCAACACGAGTTTGCCAACTTTAGTTTGCCGTGTGAAGGCCGCTTTACAGAGAAATGATAATTCGATAACAAAGCAGGTCGTCTAGAACGATTTATCTTAACCAATCTTAATGAATTCTTCTGTTTCAGATAGCTATAATGGGATGCTTATGAAGTAACTATATACTAATTTGCCCCCTGAGCATCCCCCACTTGAAGCAACAGAATTCAAAATGGCCGCCGTATCGCCGAACGGCTCCATTGATGCCAGCATTTTATACGTCTGTTCTCTAATTGATGACATGCTGGATAAAGGTTGCCGACGTTTGTCAAATAAGGCGAGTGATGGCATCATCAGTTATGATAAGCCAATGAACTTGGGAGTAATTTGACAGTAATTATAAGTTGACAAACAAAACCACGAAGAGTTTGAAAGTTCGTGGGAAAATCTAAGTAACAGGTCCTGATTAGTAGAGTTGCCGCGTGACATATTCCTCAAAGATGATTCAGTTTGATTGTCACCATAACAACGATCAAGAAACATAATTATGAATTTTAGTGATAATAAAGTGTTCGAACTTGTTTTAAAATTAAATTTCTGGAAAAAAGATTTGTTGTTATATTTTGATACAGACACACATGAGGTTTTAGCTGATCAAAAAAGACTGAACGAGTAAGTTAGTCTTTTTTTATCGAATTGTTTTTTTACAAGTAATAATTGTAGTGATGATGAGATATGTTCACAGTGCGGACTTTTCATTATTTTCAATGGGAAATTATTGAATGTACAAGAATCCATTGCTTCAGGCATCGACATGCAAAGTAAAGTACTGCTCTAAGAAAAGGGGAAAATTATAGCAGTTTTTCCTAAAAAAAAGTGTTAACGAGAAGTTTTGAACGTATTGAAAACAAGTAATGCTAAAATTAATTGAAATGATGAGAGCAATTTGCCAAAAGTCTAGAAAGTAGTACAATTATCTATTCTATATAACTACAAAGATATGACCTAGTGCTAATTGAGAACAATCTAATCTTGAGAACAATGTTTTTGTTGGTCACGACTGAAGAGCAGGCAGCTTCCATTGGTGGATACCAGTGTTCCATTCACTCTGAATTACTTTAAGGTGACTTTTCTGCAAATATTATACCAAGTTCAGAGATCTCACACGGCCGAGTCCATCATCATGATTGTGGTTGAGATCGCCGATGGTAGATCATATCAGGATATTTTGTTCTTTGAATTCTGGGACATCGAGTCTCTCTATTGATATATTTTAGGAAATATATCAAACACGGGAAATAGTGTTTCATCAGGATATCCAAACACCGAGAAGAGAGTTGAAAATACGACGCGCAAGGGAGTATTTTTAACGAAATTTGAGGTGTTTGGATAGCCGATGAAACACTGACTCGAGTGCGTGATATATCTTCTCAATCAAAAGAAAAACTAAGGAGTAAACGGAGAACTAAAATCGTCAAAATCTATGTTAATTAAGACCGGGTATCCAAACCTCCTTTAAGCTTATGATTTTCTTTGTTTTAACTTGATTAATTATTAATGAGTTTTAGAATTGCTTTTCAAAATTTGCCACTGAAACGCTTTACAAAAAATAAAATTCGAGTACTTTAAAGATAAGATGTCCTAGTTAAGCAAGTTTTTTTTAATCATGTCAAACATGGCGCTATCCTTATCAATAGTTTCTTAAATGTTTACCATGCTTTTAAATAATCATGTCTTTTATCGAGTGATTTCTTACCTGAAATAAGTACTTGCAGAATTAAACGTTACTGTCTGTTGATATATGGACTGACCTGATATTGTCCTGATTTTGTGCTTTAATTTAAATATTGTCATTTCCAACGGATAAATATCGTATTTATTTGATTTGATGAAAGGTTTTAAGATATACTGACAACGAAAAGAACTTAACAAGACGAATCAGTATGTGAAAGATTCAAATTCGAACATACCTTAATCAGAAAACGGATAACTCAAAATTTATTTTGTGTTCCTTCGTTGATGAAGTGTTCCTCAGTGTCTGCTAAGCTGCTAGACTGATGCCAGTCACAATAAAATACCACTGACAACGTGACTCCGAACATTAAACCACCAAAACGCTTAATTGTTAATGATACGACAAAAAGGAGATGGTTAAGCTTGAAACTTCAACCTCAAAAACGAAGCAGGTAGAAATATTTCAAAGGAACCGTATTCCAGTTCTATGTCTCCTTGGGCGATTTAAACTCTAAATTTAGCTTGTTTAGTTTCTGGGAAACATTTCTAGCCAAACATTGCTTTCTAGACACTGGAATAAGAAACACTTTTTTGCAATATAACAGCTTGAGAAGAAAAAAACAAAACCCATGCTTCATGACATTTACGAACACACACAAGAGAGCTAAAAATAAGATACGCGGCAAAGTATTTTTAAACTGAGAAAAAAGAAGCAAGCAGAAAGACAACAGAGAAAAAAGTATTAAAAATATCTCATAATTAAGGATACACCAACCCGGACACCGTCACAAGTAGAGACATTTGAATTAATTTGAATAAAGTACTTCATACACGGTGTTGTTCGCTCAAATTACTTTGTATATCAGAGCCTATTTTCTCGACACTGATTTTCATTTCAGTTCAGTTCTCAGAAACTTCTAATGGACGACTTGCTTAGTATGGTGCCCATTCTTCCGTTAATCAAAGGCGAAGTGTTATTGACCTGCCAAGAGGGCAAGTACCTGCTTATGTCACACTTATTTGTAAGAGATATGATCACGAAACACTCAAATCGAACACTAATCTTTATTTTTCACACAAACTTTTAAACTGAACCGTTCGGAACAGAACATTTTCTTCCACAATTTCAGTAGAGTTTGATTGAGAGCTTTTGAATAAAAGTGTTTTCACCTAAAGATGTCTAATAAGTAAACGATCACTGCTCTCTTCACTAAGTAGTTTGTCTTGCCGCAAGCAGAGTGAAAAGACATGAACCTAGCCAAGAATTTACTGAGCAAAACATGTAAAAAAATATTTCACCTATACAAATTCCTTGTGGAGCTAGGATAGAGTCATATTCGTGTGCTCATTTAGTAAAGTTAGAACACTGATTCGTTTGCTTCATTTTGAGTCTAAAAGTCAGAAAACAAAGTTTAATCTTTTAATGTAAGTTACAACAGTACCATCTTTAGGTACTAGTATTTGCGTGTTTTGATTTTTCGAATGTTATGTTACTTTTAATTGGTTAACATAATTATTCAACCTGGATCGTAACTGGAAGTCAGAAAAAATATGCAGAAAGACTTTGTCTTAATTTTAAATTGTTTTTTTTCAGGTTGAAGATGAATTCAGTCGTGGTTTCCAGGTTCATTGTAATGTTCTTACTCCACGCCTATTACCAGGCACAATGCGTGTTTGACATGGCTTGTTTTTAACATGATTGGACAGTAAACCACTTTCACCAAAAGTAGACCTAAACAGTCTCTTGGATGTTAATTTGTCAATCAATCACTCAAGTTTTAAAGTATATTTACTTGATCGTGGATGTTGACTTGTACACCACCCGTGAAGACATGTTTGCTCTGGTCGAACTGTATAGAATACAGAAAGAAAGTTGCGTGAGCAACAAGATTAACCTGCAATTAAGCAATTTGAATTTTGCTTAAGGTAAGCTTAATTTCAAATACAAATTATATCTTCCGATACGAGCACCGCCGGAATGTCAATGTGTACACGAAAATAAAAAAAAATATATTGCAGAAGCAATGAAGCGAAAACGTAGGCTTGCTTTAGATGCTACAAGGAGAGAAAGCGAGTCAAAACCATCAATTTCTCTACTAAAGAAAAAGTTTCTCTTAGAATTCCGGGTCTACTTAACATGATCTCACTTTCTAACTTTTTTTTTTATCAGTTCTTTGACCTCCCCGCAGCGCTGTTGTCACTGTTAAACGACCACAGTCATAAATATCTCTCTCAGCTTTCACCAACGTTTGAGAAAAAGCCCATGGGAAAAACACTAGATATTTACAAAAGCGAAGCACATTAAAAGTAAAATACCGATCTCAACTTTAGAGGTCTTCCAGAAACTCGTACCCATGCTCTGTTGGATATCGGACCAAAACGTACGCCTGTCTAGTCCCCTCTTAAACCTCGTGCCTCGTGTACTTAAAAGGGGAGGAAGAGAAAAATGTTTATTGCAGTTTTAATGAATAAATGAATTACAATGGAGTGAGTGAGTGAGTGAGGGAACATCATCAACGTGCCTGCTAAAACTCATGGATGAAGTCATCCATGAGCTAAAAACGAGATAACAATAGATTGATTTTTTATGATTAAGATTCTAATTTGACTGCGTGGTTGGATATTTCACAAGGTGAAGGTAATGTGAACAACTGCTACACTTTCCATGACTTTGACAGTACATGGTACGAGGCTCGTGATGCGTGCTTGCTTAACAACCAAACAAGTGGATAGAAGTCAAGGGTTTCGTCGCAGAAGAAGTAAGGAGACCGGAAGTTACACTCACTTTTACATTGGACTCCGTAAAGAAAGTGGAACGTGGAAATGGACCGAGGCAGGATCACCTAGTGTCACTGAGGCCACGGATGACAGTCGCTGATAGCGCGGTCACCCCTCTGCAGGTCCCACGGCAGTACCTTGTGGGGGAAATCTAGTATCCCATTTCAGAGACCCAAGGGCACTTCAATGATGCGCAATGGGGGTATGAAATATGAGGCTCTGGTCTTGCAAGTGGTTGGGAATGTAAACATGATTAGTTTAAATTTAAGTTTAATACTACTTTGCCGCATATGCGAAAACAAAAAGATGGGGGGATGATGTCTGGGGGAAAACTTGATTCCCATTTCAGGACCACTCTACTTTCATTGAAATTTATTGAAAAATGTATTTTATGATTTATTTCATGATTGTCTGTTACTTATTTTATCTCCTGTGGATCACATATTGATTTAATAAATAAGATCCATATAATAATGGATTTTAAACATATCTGACATGATTAATTTCGTAAAAAAATTACAATTTGTGTTTGTTAGTTAACGGTCATTCTACTTTGATTCTTAAATGACACATACATTAAGATTTACTTATGAAATGTGCCTGCTAAATACAATACGACTATGATAAATATTTTACCAAAGAAATAGATTAACTGTGTAGCGCTGCCAAGAACATATTTTTAAACAATGTTCTGTATGGTAAATAAACCACATACAAAACATAGCACGTTTTCATTGTGATTATAACATTTTAAAGAAGTATTATTTTGCAGATGAGCCCCGGGTGAGCCATTTGTCTTCTCTTCGCTCTCACCCTAGGGGCGTTTGACCCACTTAGTTTTCTCCACTCCAAGAAAATTTCCATTTTCTTTCAGGGAATTTTCCCCGAAGACGGGGCGGGGGGTGAGCACACAAAGTCCTGACTTGTCTGTCTGTTTCATATTGGTATCGTTTACGGCTCTCTTAAATTCATATTCCCTTCCCCCCCTCCGGGTGTCCCATCCCTACCCCTAAGGTGACTTAAAATAGTTTCCAGTACTTTTCAATAAGTAGAGTTTGATGGGTCACCGTGAAACCCTTTTTTTTTATCGGATTTTGTTAAGTAGAATACGATACAACTTTTGGCGAAGTTTAGTAAATTCTGTCCATAAATTTCAGAGCCACCTTAAATTTTCCGAAAATTCACTCAATCTTCGAAGTATTTTCATTATTATTTTTTGCACTCTTCACGTTAAATGTTTGTTCAATTCAATTAATAGCCATTATGATTTAGACATTTTAAATGAGCTCATATATTGTAAGGACAGAAACACAGGTTATAACTTGTGGAAAAATGACACACAAGAACTTGTTGCGGAGTTTTGTAGAACTAATGGTCTTAAATATAGATTTTTACCGTATTGTTAATAAATGGAATTAACCAATCATATTAGAGAATCAAATAGTATTGCAAAAGAGTGTTTTAAGCTTTATTAAGGACAACTAGAACATCTGTATATATATATTTTTTATCTTTAATTAGAGGGGTATCCTTAGTATGATGCATTAGCACTTTTTGTTCCCTCTCTTTCTATAACTTTTATTACAGTAGCGATTAATCTTAATTTAACTTATTATCTGTCTGTATTTTAATGTAGTGAATCTGTAATTAATAAATGGCAATTTATCAATTTATTTGCGCTTCGTTTCCATTCCACTGACCGTTATGCTTTATTCCGTGAAAAAGCTACAAAACAAAAAGGGAAATAATTTTATTTAACTGGAAATTAACTGCTGTTTGCATTGTTGCGAACTTTAACCATTTTAAGCATTATAAAGCGGCCCTTGATTACCGAAAAATATCATTAGTGCGAAGCTGATTTATTCGTTGATATTTTGTTATACTGATGACGCAACTTTAGCCAACAAACTGACCTCAGGTAATTACATTGCGACCCAAGTACAAAGTGTAGATCAAAAAAAATAATAGACTTGAATCAAGTTTGATCAACAATTCCATCTTCGAAGTATTGTTATTAAAAGTTTACATTTTTCCTTTTTCATGAATGATTATGTATTATGAATTATTATTATTGTTATTATTATTATTCCTTGATTATTATTTCAAGTATGTATGTATTATTACGTATTATTTCTAGTTAGGTCAATCTTTGGCGCAATTTAGGTCTGTGCCTGATGAGGAAAAGACTCACAGTTAACTTCATTTGTGAGAATTTAGCTTTCAGCTAATTTAAATACCCAGGAAGAAACAGTTGAATTAAATATTAAGCTTCTATTTGATCTAAATTTCTGGATTATAATTTTTTTGTTCTGGAATAATGTTATGGTCATATTGTTTTATTCCTTTTGAATGTAACGTGAAAAAACTTACGAAGGGAATATATGTAGGTTGGCTAGATTTGTGAAGTAAACTCACGTGTTGCCGAAAACGCATGTGGGCAAGAGGTAAAACGTCTGAAGTGCTAGTTAGAATCGTGTAGCAAGGTTTTTAATCGGTTGCGTCTTTGAGTACTTACCTTTGGTCTTCGAGTTGAGATTCTATGCGGGGATCACTTCATTGAAATTTGCAGTTACCGTTTCCTCGCCATTCGCAACCACTATCTGATACACAAATAAAACAAAACAAATATTTCATAGTGACTTTTGAACGGCGTTTGGGATATAAAGCATGACGTAAAAGTCAATTCAATGCTAGTAAATTACTTATTTGCACAGAAACAACAACTTGATATGCTTCCTAAAAATGAGAGCCTGATACGCTGTTTCTGCTGGCGCAGCAACAGATACCAGTTTCTATATTTTGTAAATTATTTAACAGATAAAGCTTGAGCCGTGTATTTCACTAGTAAAACACGACGGGCATTTGAGAACACGAGGGTAACGTAGTAGTAATTATAATATAGATAGGATATATTACTGTGGGATATATATATTTATATAATAACCAAATCAATGCGCGCGCTCTGATTGGTCAATCAGCTGTGGGTTATTGTGCCGGTAAAACCCACGGAAAAATCGCGCGTCTTCTGAATTATTATATAAAAGCAATAGACCGCAAGTTTTCTATGAGTTATAGGCTGATAAACCACTTGGGATGTTGGTAGAACACTCAAAGAATTCTCGTGTTCTATTAACATCCCGCGTGGTTTATCAGCTTGTAACCCATAGAAACTTGTGGTCTATTGCTTAAATATTTACTTTTTCATGCTATATTCACATATCTATTGTATGATCAGCTAGGGATTGGAGGAATAAATAAAAATTTAAAAATATATAGATAGGACCCTATGCGCGCTCTAATTGGTCAAAGACCCATGTTTTATCAGAGTATAAAACATAGAAAAATGGAATTTCTGGCGTCTGAGTGAATGCACATTACCCGGAAATATTTTTGTGGCACTGCAGCAGTGGCGAATGGAACTAGTCCAGTCAAAGTGCATTATGGGTTGTCAAGGAGGGCCATATAAGAGATTTGAATCACGTGGGAAAGTCATTCTAGGTGACACCTCGTTTGACCTTCGATATTTTCTTTTTTTGGAAATTTATTTAAGTATAACGTTCTTTAAGTCAATGCGGGTAGATGCGTTTGAATTTTGTAGCCTCGTACGATGGGCTATTGAGCAATGGTTCCTAACCAGATTTCCTGCCGACTTTTTCCCTCACGGAGTTTTCTTCCGGCAAGTTTTTTCTGGCTTCCGTCTGACAGTAGTATCTGTGTCTCTGTCTCTTGTTTTATGCCGTATACTTAGATCTTGTATTAGGTTGTAGTATAACGTATCGTTAGAGTTACTGGTGCTCGGCCTAAACCGCCGAAATAAACATAATGGTTTTTTGCTCATGTTGTGTACTGTGTGGTGGAGCTGAAATAGCGTGTTTTACTGGTTTTCGCCCGATACCCTTCTTCTCACGCTTTTACAAGGTGTTACTTTTCACGAAACAGTTAAAGGGTCCATAATGCGCATGTATCAGCTTGTTGACAGCGGAAGGTTCATTGAGAGGTCTTCAAATAAAACAAATCGCACGACTCACTGCAATAAGCTTTAATTTTTAGAAAACTTGCTGTTGCATAATTTGTTGAGTATCGCTACTATTTAAGAAATAGAAAACATGTACCGCGTTTGTATCGAGTTATACAATCACGAGTGGAAGTTTGCGACAACGAGAAATGCTGTGGGAACACGAGCCGCATGCGAGTGTTTCCACAGCTTTTAGGAGTTCTCCCAAACTTTCACGAGTGTTTGAACAACTCGATAGAAACACGGAGTACATGTTTTCTATTTCTTTTAGAAAACACTACGACGAGAAAAAGGAAAACAACTTGTTAACTTTGATTATCAAAATGTAAATTCTCTTTGCTCGCGCCATCACTACGTCAACAGCGCGCACTAGTTCTGTGTCTCCATCGAGTTATACAAACACGATTTTTAACCAATCAGCGCGCGTGCTTTCTTAGGACTGTTTTCTAAAACTTTTTATAATATAGATAGGACCCTGTGCGTGCTCTGATTGGTCAAAACCCCATGTTTTATGAGAGAGTAACCGTAGAAAAAGCTTGTTTTATTGTACGCGCGTAAAATCTTTATCATAAAGCAAATAAGATGACCTAATAGAATTGTAAATAACATTTCGCTTCGAATATTTCTAGCTTTTCAAGTGTAATTTCATCTTTCAAAAGCAAATCTTTTTGCTTTATAGTTTGACTGTTATCGATGATGTAACCGTTGGCAACCAATGCAAAAATAAAACGGTTATTTGTGCATCTATACCCTTCAAATTAAAGTAGCACTTCGCTACGTAAGCGCTAATCAGATAGATTTACCGGAGATAATATCACAGTACCTTGTTAATAGTCCAATCAGCACTTGGCTGTGGTCGAATCCAAACACTCCTCATTCTTCCTACATTAATATCCATGAAACTGGCTTTAATGACAAGTTGGTTTCTAAAAGGAAACAACAATCGGCAATCGTTCGAAAGATGTTGTACAAAATGTGAACTTAGAATAAAACTTACATTAAAATTTTCTCTGCAGGTAACACGAACAATTAGTCTTCTCCCGTGAGTAAGGGATAAGGGATATAGAGAAAGAAGAGAAGAGATATAGTAGAGTATGTTAACTTGCTGTTTTTATCATGGAAAAGGTGCCTAGTGGCCCAAGAGGCAGTTGCTTAATTATCTCTGGTTACAATAACATGAAGCGATTACTAGTATTGTACAGCGCCGCAAATGATCCCCAAACTGGACCGCAAATGACATCGAACCGCAAATTATCCCCGATGTGGACCGCAAATGATCTCGCCGAAAAACGAGGACGAATCTTGTACTTTTTTTTCTAATTTTTGTATTTATTTATTTTCATCAACTAAATGATGAATAAATAAACATAAAGAAAAAGATATTCTGACAACGTAAATTATAATTTAAATATAATTTTCATGACAAATTTATCTTATTTTCTCTTGAAAATTCTTCTAAAAAATAACAGGAAATATCAAAGCCTTTAGACAGCAACACCATTTTTCAACAAGCTCGATCGACAACAACAGGTTAGTGCTACCATAACTAAGGCATAAAAATCTTGTGTAGATTTGATTTGGACGCCATTTCCATTTTAGATAATCTGATTTCAAAATCTGATTTCGCAGCAAAGGCGCAAGAAACAAATACAAAATCAAATGTTATTACCAACAGTAACAGCGTTCGCCACATGTTCATGACCTTTAAGTTCTATGAATTACTGAGCTAGAAATTCTGCTTCCCAACACAACAAGCCAGTTTGGTTTCCAGTTCGCATCAACAATTCGCAGCCAGAAATTCCATACTGATATATAAAAAGTTTAATGAATCTGGACAGGAGCATTGATTGGTCAACTTCCATACTATATTGAGCGATCTAACACTCACCTTCATTATCCGGGGGGATCATTTGCGGTCCAACATCGATCATTTGCGGTTCGGGATCACTTGTGGTCCAAATTGGGGATCATTTCCGGTCTGGGGATTATTTGCGGCGCTGTACAGTATTTCCACTTCCACTAGATGGGTTGCTACTTTATTGCGGGCTTATCCCACTCACATGTAGTCCCTCGTAAAACCCCAAAAGGAACCGGAATCGCGTTTTGTGGGCATGGCTGGAATTTGCTGTCAACCTTGAGAACTATTTTCCCTATTACTTTCAGAAATTTCGTTGCACACATTATTTGTTTCCAGTTGTAAAACCATTTTACAATTAAAAACACTAGGCTTCATTAAACCAAAAATAATATCCGCTAAAACGTGCGACGATGTTGGATTGGAATACCCCCTCCTCTCCCCTCTCAGTCCGCCCGTCTGCTCGGATGAAAGTTGCATGTATTTTAACACAGAAAACAGCACGGCAGTGGCGGTGTATGGACATCTAAACGTATTTTCACGATTATGTTTCTCCGTGTTTCCTAACATTATTCCCGATTGAGTAAATATACCAAACAATTGAAACATTTCTAAACACTTGTAACAAAAATACTCCGCTGTGCGCCATATTTTCAATCTCCTTCTCGGTGTTTCGAAACGTGATCAAACACAGTCTCTAGCATTTGATATATTATATATTACATACCCTTGAGTCTCTGTTTCTGGGCTGGTTACTCCATCCAGCACGGTTTTTATTTCAGTGCTCAGGTAACCCTCTCCGTTAATCATGACTTCCACCTTGAACACATCATTAAGATTGGTGCTTGGCGTGTAAATTTCGACGGAATACGTAACTGTTGAAATAACCAAATAATTATGAAAAAGTATTAATTCAAACAAGACAGGACCACATACACCTCCACTATTTTGCTATTATCTAATTTGAGATATACTGGTTTTGTGCAGTTTACGGCCGAAAGCTTTCAAAGGGGCATTTCTTGCACAAGTCAAAATCCCGTGCACTTTTAACAAGTAAAAACCCTCAATTTCTGAAACATCCATTAATCTAACAAACACTGTTAAGAACGCTCAAACATTTCTAGCTACTATCATTGGTTTCTATACTTTTTTCACTTATTTCTTTCATGGCAATTATTTAAATATGGGTGCTTCATTCTCATTCTACTTACGATAAGGTCGAAGCCATGCTCTAGCTGCAAAACAAAACATGAAATCATAAGTATTGCTTTCAAGTGTTATACCATGGGATATCGCATGAGTCACGTGTATTTTCTAGGTATACACTCCCAGCCCGGTTACGGGACAATGATTCTCCTGTACAAAGCCTCCTTGAACGATAGTTTTATTGAAATGTGGTCATTCCAACTCTAAAGAAAATTCAAGCTTTGTTAAAATTCAAGAGTTCTGCGTTGGAGCTTACCAGAATACCATGGCCATTCCTCGTCCTCGTCCACCCACTGTCAAATCGCTTTGTCGAAAACTGCTGTTAAAGTTTCTTTTCCTTTGGTAATCTTCACCTGTTACACACACACACACACACACACAAAAACCAGATAGTTCAACTTACTTACATTAGGATTTCAGAAAAGAAGTCAACATTCGCTCTATTTTCTTTATCTGTTTTCAGTCTGTCGGTCACTCCGTAGGTGTGTCCGTCAGTCAGTCAGTTAGTCAGTCCGTTTTCAAGTATGAGGGCGAATGCAGTTGTTGTCGTTGTCCGTCCGTCAGTCTGTCAGTCAGTCAGTCAGTCAGTCAGTGAGTCGGTAAACTGCAAAAAACTGTAAAAAACAACTGTAAATCTTATTTATAGTGGACATGAATTTAGCTTAGCACTAAGCATTACCTAGTTTACAGGCATGCCCTTGAAACAAAGGAAACAAATATTTCAAATCAACGTAACATAGTTAAAAATCCCAACTGGCAGGAGGCAGACCAGGTGGCTATTTACAAAGCGTGACCGAGGATTTGAACTCGGAACTACCGAGAAACAAACCCGGCTAGTGACAGGGTGGAGGCCTTGAACCCGGCCCTCCGGTCAGTCAGTCAGTCCGTCCATGAGTCAGTCAGTCAGTTAGTCAGTCAGTCAGTCAGTCAGTCACTCAGTCAGTCAGTCAGTCAGTCAGTCAGTCCGTGAGTCAGTCAGTAAGTCCGTCCGTGAGTCAGTCTGTCAGCCAGTCTGTCAGTCAGTCAGTCAGTCAGTCAGTCCGTCTGTCAGTCCGTCTGTCAGTCCGTCTGTCAGTCCGTCTGTCAGTCCGTCTGTCAGTCCGTCTGTCAGTCAGTCAATCAGTCAGTTACTCAGTCAGTCATTCAGTCAGTCAGTTAGTCACTTAGTCAGTCGGTCATTTAGTTAGCTAGTTTGTTAGTCAGTCAGTCAGTTACTCAGTCAGTCAGTCAGTCAGTCAGTCAGTTAGTTAGTCCGCCAGTCAATCATCATCGTTTCTCATATAGCTAGCTCATGACGAACCGAATCCTGTGCTGCGCTATCTTGCCCGACTCTGTTTCGGTCCATTACCACGCAAATAAGACCTCTTGGCTAGTATCCAGCCATCTTGAACGTGCACTTGGTCAATAACCCACATATCCTTAAACATATTTTAGGTTATTTATGCGTGAACACATGGAAACAATAATTATTCATTACGGAGTGCATTGCCAACTCGATATATTGTAAGTATTATATGTAGTGTTTACAATAAAACTAAATAATAACAAGCAAAATACGTGAGTTAAATTACGTTTAAGCTTTTTACAGGAAATACTATTATACTACCTCTTTAAGGTTAAACCCAGCTCTGTTATCAGAAGGAAGCCTGCGTGCTTGTATCTTAACCCACTTCAAAGTGCCCACATCAAGATCATAGAACTCTGATACAATCACGTGTAGGTTGCTTAAAAGAACATAACAATTGAAGATAGATCTAAACTAAATAATTTATCGTTGTTCTAAATTTAAAGTTAAATATTATTCTGTCTGCTAGAAGGTCAGGGAAATGTCATATATAAGCAGTCTCAGCTGGTTGAACGGGACCAGATTGAGATAACTGACATTTGTTGGTCAGGTCTGAAATGTGAATTAGATAATCACATGTTCTGGCCTGAATTAGGATAAGGGTTTCAACAAACGCACCGCACATTCCATATGGTCGCGGAGTCCCCCCGGGGTTTGTCTGCTACACCTTGGAACAATTAGTCCTCTCCTGAGAGGGAAGCTTTGGCTAAAAAATCACGTAAGGATTAGGGTTGTAGCAGCGTGTACTTATCCTTAAAAGTTATCAATCCTTTCTAGCAAGTTGCTCCTAACCACTATTTTTTAAATTTTATGCCCTAAAAGCTGCTAGAATGATTTTAGTTTTAGTTTCTGTAAATATCGGAATTAAACCCACGAAGTTTAACCACGAAAATGACGAGCATTCGTCAAATTTACTTGTCCCTCCCCCCCACCCCCCCGGACCCAGAAAACAGAGAAACACAAAAAGAACGTATCCTACTTTTCCATGTCTTGTGTTGTTTCGAACAAGCTTTGATTGGCAGTTTTCTGTTTTCCTTGTCCTTCAATCCTAACAGTGAATCTGTAGTCACTCCTTGCATGTGAGTGCCGGTGTAAACTTTCACTGTGTACTTAACTATTAAAATAAACAAAATATTTATGAATTAAGTAAGCAATGATATAGTCTACGGTCCCTATACATCTCTTTTGTCTCGGCATAATTTAAGTGGAGGGTACTGGACTGGCCCTTACATTAATTATCCTTAACTGACTGTGCAGCTCTCCAATGCGGTAATACGGTGAAAATAACATCCCGTTAAGGGCAAATATGTATATGAGTATACGAGCAAAGACAAACAGCTGCTCTAGAAAAGTGACCTGAGCTAGCGGCTTAAGAGGGAAGACTATACTGTATGTACAAAAGTATATTTATCGCTTTTACGCGTGACACTTCCTCAGTGTTGGGAATAAGGACACCAAAAATGTTGACGAGGTTGTATTTCAACGACCCTGTTTGTTTGAGTATGGAGGTGTCCATAATGTCACCATTCTCATTCTACGCGTTCCCGTCTGAGAGTATGACTAGAACCTTAAACATTGCAGATGATTTGTTGAGTAAGGTTATAAATAGCATTGATATTGTGAACAACAGACATTAAACTTTGAGCCTGATACCTTGAAGCGTGTTTCTATTTTTGTTACAACATCATGACTGGGGTCTAGATTTTATAGCTCTTTTCCCTAATGTTCTATTTTCTTGAATTTTGACTTTAGTCACAGATAACGTTGGTAACTTAAATTTTGAAAGTTTGGACCCAAACGAAAATAGCTAAAAGCAAAACTCACCTTTGCCGTATCGCTTGTTTTTCTGTCGTCAGGACGCTTGTCAAACTGTTTCATGACCATTTTACTCAAGGCCAGGTTTAACAGGTTAAGGCCGCTTCCTCCGTGTTGGTATTCGTTGTCTGTGTAACTGATTGCTTGCTTAGGTTTTCCAAAACAACTTATCCGCCTCGACGTCGAGTACGTTGCCACAGCAACATTGGTGTTAGTTGACTCACTGCTTAGTTGAGTCAGCATTCGTTTTACTACCCTTTTAATGTTTTCAACTGTCGCCGAGGAAATAGCTTGACTGTCTTGAATCAGAATAATCACATCCGTCTTGTCCATGCAAGAATAAATGCCTGTAATTTAGATAACATTATTTATTTTGCAGATCTGGTGGATAATCAGAAGACTTTTAAGGGCCCCAGTAAGTGACCTTTGCTAGGGGGAAATTTATTGTCGAATACCAATGTTCATTCAGGAAGTTCAAATTATTTTCTGTATTATGTGTTGTTTCATGTTTTCTGCTGTGGCAGAGGAAATAGCTTAAATGACTGGAATCAAAATAATAAAATCCGCATTTTCCATGTAAAAGACGACGCCTGTAGTTAGACAAAATTATCTCAGTTTTGTTTTGTATTTACAGATCTAGTGGATATCTACGAAGAAACCAGGTTCATGATTGTGGTACCAGGAATGCCAGTTCTTTTCATGTTCCTAAGTGGAGAACTAATATAAGGCCTTTCTCGTTTCAACACCAAGGTCCCTTGTTTTTTAATTCGCTTAGTCCAGGCATTGTAAGTTCAGTAAGTGTGTCAACTTTTAAAAAAAATCTGAAGAAACTACTTCTCTCTTAATTGTTTCTTTCCCTCCACCCAGTTTTCGTTTCACTATTACTATTCTGCCTTTGCCGCTCAGTTTATCTAGTAGTTCATCTGTAGTTATTTATTAAGGAAAGCCCACGATGCATAAGCCCCATGGTTTCTTTGGGCTTTCCTCCCATTTTTAATAATAAAATAATTTTTTTAACATATCTTTGTAAACTGATGTTGTATTATACCAGGGCGGCGAACAAAAACAAAATTCCACACGCTTCTTTAAGGCCCAGTAAGTGATCTTTTGGAGCTGTTCCTAGAGGTAATTAACTGTCATTTAATTAACTTAGAATTATTTCATGTGCTATAATCTTCTCATGATCAGTAACAGACCACGCCCATAGTCACCTGACCAATTGCAAAAAGTTCTTATATAGATTTAACATTTTACTTTAAATCCTTATTTCTCTATATACACAATTTTGTTTCAGTTGTGAAAGTTCAAATTTTGAAACAGATGTAAAATATGCAACATCTTGTATTGTAAAAAAAAGGAATTAGTTCATAAAAAGGAAAATATATCTCCGCCATCTAACGGAAGCTACTCTGTTAGTGCTTGCGCAGTGTATACAACCAGTGGCAATTCGATAAAATCAAAAAGAAGCCGGAAGCCACACGGAGATAACTATTTTTTTCTTTTGCAGCTGTTTTTCTTTTCTTTTGTTTCCTTTTCCTTTTTGACTTTGCCTTTTGTGAAACACAAAGAAAAATCACACTAATGGGAATGCCAAGGCGCAACATTGTTGCACGAACCTGGCAAAACCACTACAACATCATGCAACATCCACAAATGTTGCATGAAAAATTTGATCATTTTCAAATTTGAGCCAACAACACTCAACATTTCTCAACATGTCGCAACCTGTCGCAACAGGGTGGCTAAACGCACGCAACATATTGCACCCCACAATGTTACGATATTTTGTGTTGAAATATTGCGATCGTTTGGCCGGGGCTTTAGAGGTATGGACCTAGACTGACAAAAGTGATCTTCAGCTGTACGTAGACATCATGAACAGAGTCTCTTTTATCTGGCAATGAAAGTCAGTTTTGCAGGACGCTAAAATATCAAAATGATTCCATTTAATGTTCTGATCAGTGGTTTTCACATAATCAACCATGGCTGATGAATGGTCACATTTAGTGAGGGCCTTGAAATGTTCCATTTTGTGTGTTGGATGGTGGAAATTGGCTGAAGTATGCCAACGAGGTAGGAAGTTAGATTGTAATTGAAGGCGTGATAATTGAATTTGTTGGAATACAATGCTTAACACTGCTGTTTGTGTTAGATTCTAATCCTACTACAATGGTTTAAGAATTTTATCCCTAACTTGCTCTCTCTTTCCCACCCTCCAGCCACACCCTACTGGAAGAGAAAGTGCTCTAGAAGGCCATTAGAATTTACTTGGCAGTTCTTTACAGAGAGATGAAAAAAATTGTAAGATTCCCCCTGAAGTAAGATAGATCCTTACCATAAGGGCAAATCGCTAATCCAGCTTTACTCTCTTCGCTAGGTGATTCGCAATCTCGTCAAGTTGAGGGCTCCATTTAAACTAGCTCTGCTAAATTGGGTGCCCCTGGATAAATAAATAAGTAAATAAATGAATAAATAAATAAAAAGAAAAATCGGCTTTGATGGCGTCATCTGGTTCAGTGACGATGCCTTTTAACTCTTGTATTCGTGGTACTTTCTCAGTCTTAGGAAAAAGGACACTAGCTATTTTGATCTTGTTGTTGACTCTTAATAACTTGGCTGGGTTTTCAAGCATGAAGCTTTCCATAATGTCTCCATTCTCATCCACCGTGTTCCCGTCTGAGAATATGACTAAAATCTTTAAAATTGGAAACACGTTTGTGAGTAAGAAGAATGAAAAACAGGATTGACAATATGTAGACAGCCGAACTTCCACTAACAGTCACCTCCCCATGACCCATTCCCCATAACAGCCATTTGTTTGGTCTCGAAGAACAATCCATACATTCACTTTAATCTAAACCTCTTTACGATAAATAGCTTCACAACAACGGCCACCAAAGCGCGTTCCTTAATCCACTACTGACAAACGGTTTATACAGAACTCCATCAAGTTATTTTAAAGAGTCAAGCCACTTTATCCGTACCGTGTGTGATTGGTCTTTGTTTCTGTTTGTTTTCTGTCTTAATGATAATCGATTGTGTTACGTATTTATATGCTACAATAAGCATTTAAAAAAATTTAAAAAAAACCCCAAATGTTGCACCTCCCGGAAAAACAGGCGTCCTATTACACCCCTACCTCCCTATAATGGCCAGGCATCTACAACGGCCCATTTCCTTTGTCCCTAAGGCGTCGTTTTGGAGATGTTCGACTGTAGTCGACTTTGGAATTTAAGATCTGATGTTCTGCAGCAACTTTCTTTTTTTAAACAATATAATTTTGACGCAAACTGCTTTGCAGTTTGAGCACTCTTGTAACTCCACAATGCAATGTAACAATGTGTAACCGTACATCCTGTGCCCAAGTTCAGGAGTTGCCATTAAGCCATTATGGTAATAACCGGGAGGGCACCTGGTATACATAATTGTATACCAGAATACAGATACCTTCTTTTTTAATATCAGATGATTTGTTGACCAGACACAGTTTGGGCAAAAAGTAAATCTCACCTTTGCCGTCTCTGTTTTTCTGTCGCCAAGACGCTTTTCAAACTGTTTCGAGAGCATTTTACTCAGGGCAAGATTTAGTCGGTTAAGGCCGCTTCTCAGTATTGGTATTCGTTGTTAATGAAACTGATTGTTTGATCTGCGCTTCCAAAACAACTCATTCGCCGCAAAGTAGCGTATTTTGCCACAGCAAAGTTGAAGTCAGTTGATTCACTGCTTAGTCGTCTCAGCATTGCTCGCAACACGGTTTTTATGTTTCATGACCATTTTACTCAAGGCCAGGTTTAACAGGTTAAGGCCGCTTCCTCCGTATTGGTATTCGATGTAACTGACTGCTTGCTTAGGTTTTCCAAAACAACTTATCCACCTCGACGTCGAGTACGTTGCCACAGCAACATTGGTGTTAGTTGACTCACTGCTTAGTTGAGTCAGCATTCTTTTTACTACCCTTTTAATGTTTTCAACTGTCACTGAGGAAGTACCTTGACTGTCTTGAAACAGAACAATCACATCCGCCTTGCTGTTGCAAACAGGACTGTCTGTAATTAGATCAGGACATTATTAGCGGACCTAGTGAGGATTTACAAGGCACTCTTAAAATTTGTTTAGTTTTACTTTTCTGACTGTTTATCAACTTATTAGTAAAATGAACAGATGGTCTTCCGTGCGGTTCTCTAATTTTAATTTGACTTAATTTTAATTTGATTGACAGTTAATAGATAGTGGGCATTCCTATGCAGGTCTCATGGATAAATTGATCATCGTTTGTATACATCGGGACACTTTTTATTATTCGGTTGTAAGGGAAGGTAGAGCCTATTTCAAAACTGACGTGGTACGATAACGTGTATGGTATAAAATGAATTTCGATGGTTTTCAGTTTAACAATGCAAAGATCCCACTCGGTCGGTCTAAATAGTTAACCTAAAGTTTACTTAGGAATGGAAAACAATATAACGAGTGTGAATAATGTAAAAAAATTTTAAAAATCTTACCTGTGACATTACACTGCTGTTGTGAGATCCTGGTGGTGTCAATCTCATCCTTGTTGTGTCCCATACAACGAACCACTTCCAAATCACACAGACACAAAGTTCTACACTGCTTGTTCTCGTCACTTTCTTCACGGTATTCACTCAGTGGAGCTACAGTAATAAAGATAAGGGTCATTTTGCAAATAGTATTAACCATTAAGCAGGAGCTAAGATCTTGATTGATGTTAGTTATGCAGTATTTTACCATATACGCCAGTGAAGTAATGAAAATGGACATATTTTGTCTTCCAGCAACCCGGCCCTATTGCTAGGTTAGGCTTTGAAAAGTCTTTTTTTTATTTTCTTGCCGAGATAAATTTTGGATTTCTCAGGCAAAGGTGCTTCTCATCTAGTTTCTCCTAACATCTTATAATCAAAGGGAAATAAGCAAATGAAAGTAAGCGAACTAACCGAGCAAATAAACTGGCTCACTCTTTTACACGCAAACACATCAAGGCGACTACAACAATTTTTTCTCTCATCTCGATGCCATGGAAATGAATGATATTGCATGGTGAAGCGAAATGTCATTGCTTTTCTGTAAGTTTTGCTCCTGATAAGTATGCTTAGTTACATTTAGTAGTTTGACAGTGATTTCCATCGTTTCGACATTCTCTGCATAGAATATCACTGCCAATCAAATATGTAAACAAAAACAAAGGTGTGGTTGACTTGGGCCCTTTAAGTTGTAAAGCGCTAAATTAAGCTACTTACAACATTTGTTGGTAGCTTTGTTGTATTTGTAATCTTTCATCAAAAACTCTGCTTTTTTTCTCTCGCCGACATTACACATGTCCTTATCATTACCGAAGTCTTCAATACAAATGTCATGAAGCTTGCAGCAGCTAAAGAAATGAAAAAGGTAAAAAAAGTTTTAAGAGGGGCATAAGATATTTTTTGGTCCTAGTTATATTTATATGAATTTGCATTTGAACTGCGAAGTGTTCTAAGTCAATAAGCTCCCCGTGGGGCCAGTTGGCTAGCCAGTAGAGACGACATATGAATAAATTTGTCGATTGACTGAAGTACATTATATTTACACTTAAAAGAAAGAAGGAAGCACGAATAAAGAAATGGAAAGGAAGAGAAGGAAAAGAAATCAAAGATAAATATATGGTATGTGAATAATTAAAAGAGAAACAAAAGCCATTAAGCTGACGCCAGCATTGTGTTTGGAAAAAGTTTCCAGTTCGTGACAAATTTGATAACGTCTAGAGGATTTAGGAATTTCTGCTTGCTATGTTGTTTTTCCAAAATTTATGACGTAAGGAAGACCGCAGAAAGAAGTACTAACACAGAATTTACTCGTGCTTGCTCCCTAAAACTTCTTTAAAATCTGGCAGAAGCTAAAATAATTTGGATTACTTGACGTCAGTTTTCCTCCCTTTTTCGTGTATTAAATGCTAATCGGACCGGATGCAGAGCTCCACGGCCGGAATGGCCGCAAAGCGGAGCACCATACCTATATTGGAACAGAACCACATGCATGCATAAAAATAGAAACCGATGTAGCTCTTATTTTATGGTCAACATGGCCAGCAGTATGGATCCCGCGCGCGCGCGTTTAACGACGATGACAAGATTTCAAGTTAATACAAAATGTTGTTTTACAGCGTACGTCTTTGACATTTCACGTCCATGTTATGGTCAATTGACACCTGCCAAAACGAAGTATTCACTGACCAGCATTACGTGGCCATATCGCGGGCTCAGGTTTATAGCTTATCGAGGTCATGGGTTTTTTAAAGTTAACCGCTGACCAAGTAGTTCTTTTCGATTGGATCCCAGGCTTATGAAACCAATTGAAAGGATGACCGGACGCCTAAGAGGGTAAATTTAATGCCCAATATTTCGGTTAGACAGGACTTATGTCAGGCTAATTTGTTGCAAACAGGGTCGGGTTGTTCTGGAATTGGGTTAACACCAACCCAGGATTAAAAGTTAACCGAACTATAAAGTCTTATTACATAAACACCAGTGAAATACCAGGTAAGCTTCGGCGCATAAACATGCTATCTTCACATGTGAAAATAACATGTTTTTTTCTCAAGCTAAAAGATTACCATTGCTATGATTACATAATACTTTAAAAAGTACATGTACTTAAATGTGTTGCCGCATGATCGAAACATCATCGGTTCTTACTCGGCAATCTTCGAAAATTTTAGGAAAATGTTTGGAAACGCTTGTCTGGCCTTCGAACAACTTTCGGAATCTTCGGTGAATCGCCAAAAAATTTATCATTAGTATGTTTATGTAATAAAAAAATATTAATACATGGCTGCATGTAGATATGGAATTTTCCTTGGAGTGTTCAACTTGATATCTCACGAGTGACCGCACCCATGTCGGCAAAAAACTGCCCAGGAGCTCCGCTTTTAGGCTTGGCTAAATCTTCATATTTAAGTTCTATGAAAGATAAAAGTTTTCAATCCCATAGCACCGTTGCTTTTTGACAAGGCCATACTTACTAATCAAAATTGTCCAAGTACTTTCCGTGTCCACGCAGACCACACCAACAACCATAAAGGAAAAGATTACAAACGTTAGGTCTTCCTGTCACATCTTTGATCAATTGTTCCACTAGCTTTGTCCTTCCATTGTCAGGCACACCTGGACATGCCCTTTTCTCTCCTTTCACTTCAGAAAATTACATTGTTGAAAAACTTCTAACATTTAGGAATATCATTCCAGAGTGTAGCCCCCTTTAGATGGCAGCTTTCTTTATTGAGGTCAGCAAACAGCAAGCAAAATCAATATTATTGTTTCTCAGGCCTCGAAAGGTTCTTTGCTAGAAACAAACAAAATCATGTTTCTTATTTATCTAATATAGCAATTTTCGAGTTACAAATGTAATGAAATCGAGACTTTGGTGATGATGAAATTAATTACGTAATGCTGTAAAATTCAAATAATGCCCTCCCATAAGACTCTTCGCACTACTCGTGATTTAGGAGTAACATTTTAACAAGATATTACGTCATCGATCAAAATACGTGTTCCCGAGTGAAGGATCGTCATAAAAACAAAAATCACGAAAACAAAATATTAGCTGGCTTTTACAAAAAGTCTCCACTTACCCTTTTCCAGGCTTGTTTCCTTTAGTCGATTGTATCTGGTAGACGATGCTCCACCTTGTAAAAAAGAGACAGTTTATATTAAAGATTTCAAACGCTCTTAACCAAATGCTCTTACCCTTAAAAAAGTGATACATCAAGACCACGCAATATTTTCAACAACTAATAAAGGATCAAGCCAACTGATGAGATAATATTCTTATTGACTTATATGCTCACATAGCGAAATGTCACAATAGTTTGAACGGCGTCTAACATTCTTAACATTTTTCCACACAATTGTAGGCCCTGGACGCTAATTAAACGCGCACGCAATGTCCATGATCCACAACTTTTCATTATTCCAGAACAATGTCATTCCAAAGAAAATTTTAGATTTTTTGTTTGATGTTGTTATTTTTTGTAAAGTGCATAAAATAAAAAAAGACAAAGTTACCGAAGTGCAAACCCATTAGAAACATTGTCCATCCTAAAGTGTCCGACTTGTTTTAAAATTACTTCAACGGAAGATATGTTTGTTTTAATATTTTACTACAGACATACATGATGTTTTAGCTGATTAACGAAGAGCGTCAAAGGTAGTTTGTTTTTTGAAATCAACTATTGTATCATTGTAGTGATGATCAGAAATGTCCATGGTTCAATCTTTACTTTATTTTCAATGGGAAACGTATTGAATAAATATAAGATTCGATTACTTCCGATGAAGTACTGCTCTAAAAAAGGGGAACTGAAATCAAAGCAAATGATTTTAAAGCAAATTGGTGACGAGAAGTTTTGAACGGATTATTTTCAAAAGAAAGAAGTGAAAAAATTAAATTTAAATGATAAACCAGAATAAATGATAAAAGGAATTCCAATGAACTAATAGCTTTAAACGAATATGTCTTGCAAAACAATGATTTCGTAGGTGGCGACTTGAAGCCGTGCTTGTTTGTGAATACCAGTTTTTCATTCGCAGTAAATTACTTCTTGTTGACTTTTCAGCTTTAAGATTAACTTACAATGGCAAGTTTGGAGATCGGACACGACCAAAGTCGTGATCGTGGTGGAGATCGCCAAAGGTAGATCTCATTAATTAGGACATTTTGTTCTTTTAACTAGGGCACATCGAGTCTCTCTCTTGATATCTTTTACTCGCCTTTCAAAAATTGCCACTAAAAAGCCGAATCAAAAATCATTGCCCCAGTTAAGTTATTAATACTATGTCAAACTGGGTGCTGTCCTTATTTATAGTTTCTTAAATGTTTACCTTACGTTATCATTTATTACTTGATTACGTTATCACTCAAATAATCGTATCTCTTATGGCGTGATTTCTCACCAGTAAAAAATACTGTCTGTTGATATATGGTTAAGTCTGCATACAAGCCAAGTGGCCCATCAGGCCGCAGCTTATCCAGGTTTCTCCAGCATGAAGTGACTTGGAGTATTTCTACTCCTCCCTAGATGGGATGCTAGTCCATCGCAGGGTTACCCCCAGCATACCCATTTATACACCTGGATAGAAAGAGGCAACGTGAGCGTAGAGTGTCTTGCTCAAGAACACAACAGAATGTCCCCGGTCAGGGTTCAAACCAGGACCGCTCGCTCCGGAGTCGAGGTCACTGCGCCTCCACCGCGCCTCCCACAATATGTAAGCTGGCGCAAATTGTCATTTCCAACATATAAATAGGGGATTTGATGAGAGGTTTAAAATTACAAGAAGACGAAATCATTTTGTGAAAGAAGCAAATTCGACCATACCTTACTTAGGAAAACGGATAACTTAAGATTTGTTTTGTATGTTTCTCCGTTTCCTCAGTGTCTTCTAAGCTCCTACAGACTGGTGCCAGTTCACATAAAATACCACTTACAAGGTGACCACGAACATTAATCCACCCAGACTCTTAATTTTTAATGATACGTCAAAAATGAGATAGTTAAGGGCCAAAGTTCAACCTCCAAGACGAAGCAGGAAGAAATATTTCAAACGACCAACATTCCAGTTCTATGTAGTATATAAGCTCTAAATTTAGCTTGCTTAGTTTCTGGGAAACATTTCTAGCCAAACATTTCTAGACACTGGAATAGGAAACACTTTTTTGCAATAAAACAGCTTGAGAACGAAAAAACAAGAAAAGAATGCTTCATGACATTTCCAAACACAAAGAAGAGAAGTTCTCCTTTTCAACTGAGAAAAAAGAAGCAAGCAGAAAGACAACAGAGAAATAAAATGGTAAAAATATGTCATAATTAAGGACACACCTGCCCGGACACCGTCACAAGGAGATACCTTTGAATTAATTTGAATAAAATACTTGATACACGGCGTTGTTCGTTCGAGTTACTTCGTAAATCAATTTCGTGACAGTGATTTCAGCTCAGTTCTTAGAAACTTCTAATTGACGACTTGCTTAGTCTGGTGCCAATTCTTCCGTTTACCAATGGCGAAGTCTTATTGACCCGTCAAGAGGACAAGTACCCGCTTATGTAACGCTTACTCAGAATTTTTTAAAAATACGATCACGAAAAACTCAAATCGAACACCAATGTTTCATTTTGACACAGATAAATTCTTTTCAACTGAACCGTTTGAGCAGGGACAACATTTTTTTCCTACAATTTCAGTATCATTTAATTGAGAGAATTTGATTAAAACAGTTTTCACTCACAGATGTTTAATAAATAATCGGCCACTGCTCGCTTTAATCTGCTCTCTTCACTAAGTAGCTTGTCTTGCCGCAACCAGATTGAAAAGACACGAACCTAACCAAGCATTAATAGTACAAAACCTGTAAGCAATTGCCACCTACAAAAAGCTAGCTATAACAGAGTCATATTCTTGTGCACCTTTAGTAAAGTTAGAACACTGATTCTTTTGGTGCAGTTTGAGTCTAAAAGTCAGAAAATAAAGTTTAATCTTTCAACGTAAGTTACAACAGTACCATCTTTAGTTACTAGTATTTGCGTGTTTTGATTTTTCGAATGTTATGTTACTTTTAATTTGTTACCATAATTATTCAACCTGAATGGTAACTGGAAGTCAGAAAAAAATGTACACAGTCTTTGTCTTAATTTTAACTTGGTCTCTTTCAGGTTGAAGATGAATTCAGTGGTGGTTTTCAGGCCGGGTTTATTGTGATGTTCTTACTCCACGCATATCACCAGGCACCATGTGTGTTTGACATGGCTTGTTTTTGACATGACTTGTTTTTAACATGATTTGACAGTAAACCACTTTCACCAAAAGTAGATCTAAACAGTCTCTTGGATGTTTTAAATCTGTCGATCCATCACTCAAGTTTTATAGTATATTTGCCCGATCATGGATGCTGACTTGTATGTACATTATCCCGGTGTGGAGAAATGTTCGCTCTGGTCGAACTGCACAGAATACAAAAAGAAAGTAATTTGAACAAAATTAAACTTCGATAGAGCAATTTAATTTTTTTGCTTGAAGTAAGCTTATTTTAAAATTAAAATTAAATCTTCCGATCTTCTTTGTTGAGCCCATTATTCTTCATACTATAAATCAATGATTTGCCGTGGATAATTAGTAAGGACAGTTCAATGGCATTGTATGCTGATGACAGCAAAGTGTACAGGGCTATTAATACTCAAGAAGATCTGTCCACTTTTCAAAGTGACATAGACAAATATCAGATTGGTCTAAGATGAACAAGATGACAATTAATACTAAGAAGTATAAGAACATGCGAATAACCTTGAAAAAGTAACCTTTAGCTCGAGAGTATATATCATTGAAAGTCAACCGTTGGAAAGTGTTAAAGTGTATAAAGATTTGGATTGTTTACTGCTGGTGATATCAAGGTCAATAGGGTTTTAGGGTTGGTAAAAAGGACTTGTAGGGACTTGAAGGATATTGATACGATGAAAACACTTTTGCTGTAGCCTTGTGAGGCCTTTAATATAGAATATTCACTCGAAAATTGAAACCATCATACTAAACGTAAGTTTGTTGAAATGAAGACTGTTCAGCGAAGAGCTACCAGATGGATCACTGGGTCTTGATGATTATGGTACCGACTATCTAAGTTAAAATTATTGTCATTATTTAATAGGATGATCATTAGAAATGTTACATTTTTGGTTCAATTTATATAATTAATAGCCATTATGATTTAGACATTTCAAATGAGCTCACATTTTGTAAGGACAAAAACACGGGATAGAAAATTGTCACATAGTACACTGTTCCAGATTTTAGTAGAAATAATGGTCTTAAATATAGTTTTTTTTAACCGTATTCTTCATGAATGGTTTACCTAATGATATTAGAGAATCAAATAGTTTTGCAACTTTTAAAGAGAATGTTAGCATTATCAACGATAACTAGAACATCTATTTTCATACTTGTATATATGTCTGGATTTATGAAAACAGTGCTAAAGAGCTCGATTTCACCATATTTTGACTGCTCTTTTAGGCCTAATAAGAGCTACGTAAAGGGGAAAAAAATGGAAAGGACGGCAAGAAAAGCAAGATAAACGGGCGGAGAAGGAGAAAAAAGACTGAATTTCCTTTTAATTTTTATATCGTCGACTTTGGAGATAGTTTCTGGCGAGAAAAAAATGCCCGCTTGGCGCGCCATTTCAATTTCTCTAGCATCGTTTTCATAAATCCAGACATATATATTTTTCTTGTACTTTAATTTGAGGGGGTATCCCTATGGCGCATGAGCACTTTTTGTTGTCTCCTTCTCCATAACTTTTCTGTAAAGTAACGATTAATGTTAATTTAGTTTATTATCTGTCTGTAATTTGATGTAGTGAATCTGGAAAAATAAATTGCAATTTATCAATTTATTTGCGCTTTGTTTTCCATTCCACTTACCGTTATGCCCCATTCCGTAAAAAATATGTGAACAAAAAGAGGAATAATCTTATTTAACTGGAAATTGATAGCTGTTTGCATTTGTATGAAATTTAATCATATTAAGCATTATAACGCGGCCCTTGATTGCTGAAACTATCATTAGTTCGAATCCGATTTATTTATTGATGTTATGTTACATGAGGTATGTTTCACCATCAAATTAATATTGC
>CM042757.1:617553-627553 GCA_022496165.2 Catalaphyllia jardinei
CTGTGGCCACAGATGACAGCCGCTAGCAGGTCGGTGAGCCTACCACTCATATTTTAAAGGAAGCTTGTAATCATCCTCCGAGATCCAGCCCCTAGGATTCTTCTCTTAACCGACCAGTTCCGAAACCAATTAAAATCCTTGTCTGAGTCCAGCCCCTTTCGCGTTACTTATTCGAAGGTGTTCACCGACAAACTGTTTGATCGCCTGTTCGCCATTTATTTACTTGTCCGTCTCGTGCAGGATAGTTTCCCTCGATCGAGAAGTGCCACTGAAAGGAGAAACATGAAACCGAAAAAATTCTCCAAATTTAGCATGTTTGTAAACCAATCTGAAAAGGCATTAACCGAGAAAATCAGACTGTGGACTAATTAAAGGTAAATTCGTCTTTCAGTCATTGCTCTCTCCAGTATATGCAGCTGCAAAACCCCGTGACCTCAGCCACTTCTCATGGTCTTGCATTACTGATAAGAGCGGAGAAAAGATCACAACTAAGGGGTTTGAAGGAAAATTGTGGACCATAGATTTTAGACATTTGCACAAAGGGGGCAAAACCTGAAATGTGAAGCTCTTCCCGAATCCCGTCGGTACCTTTACGAAAACATTTCTTCCGTGAACCACTTTCTCTATCACTAATCTCTGCTCTGCTGTTAAACTTTTCACCTCGGGATATGACAAGAGATTTCTATCTAAAGTTTGGGGAAGGTCACTTTCGAAACTGGGCTCAGACATACTGTAGCGGTAAGAAATAGATTACTCACCTCAACTTCCCGCGCGAAATCTATGTGCGTGGCTGTTTGCAACCGGCCGCCCGCCCGTTTGGCATACGTATCCAGCCCGTGCAGGAGAAATTCCCACTTCTGATAAAGCTGGAGCGAACCGGTACTTCTGCTGACACGAGAGACTACACGAACGAAAATGGCCCAGGCGCATGGAATCGATTCGAAAATTATCGTACTCTGGAGTTAACGAATTTACCAAGGATTTTAATTGGTTTCGGAACTGGTCGGTTAAGAGAAGAATCCTAAGGGCTCCTCTTTCGTTCTTGTAAACTTGGCTGCTTCAACTTCCTCATGACACAACTATGCCCCTGGGTCTCCTAGAGTTGCAAAAGTGTAAAACTGTATGGGTACTTCAATAATCTCAGATGCGATACAAAATGTCGTAATGCTAAATGTGGATACATCTGTAAAAATTGTTAAAGCGTACTTTTACATTAAAATTAAACCAACATCCATACAACTGTGACTTAATCTGATTGATAAATTATCGAAACCACTGTAAAATGTAGTAAATTTCAGAGACACAATCCACACTGTTTTTAACCAAGTATGATAACCGATTGGAATGAACCACCGAAATGAACGTTGACTGTTTACCTTGTTTTCATTGTTGCCGTACATTTATCTACATTTGAAAACCTTATATATCACTGTTCATGTTACTTTTATTAGTTATACATTAACTGCCATTGTATATCATCTAAATTCAAATTTTAGAGCCGTTATTTTTCTTGTATCAAGTAGTGGCCCTGAAGAAGACTAGCTCTGCTAGTCGAAATATTGGCCAATAAATGTTGCCCTTCTGCCGTAGTACCAGTCAATTTGGTTTTATAAAAACATTATAGGATGAGAAAAAGCACACTCAAAAACGAGTTTTTCAGTAAACGATTGCAGTCCCAAAGCTGACTGTGTCCCTTTAATCAAGCAACAATTTGTAAATAAACAATTGCTTTAATTTGTAAAAAGTTAACAACACGGAATTCCGTTTTCGTATTTGTTCGACTTCGCGAATCTTATACGCTCTACTTCTTTGTTTGTCTTACTTCTCCAAATAGGAACTGGTGTATGTGTCAAATTTTCTGATTGTTTATAGCAGTAGAAACCAAAGCAACAAAACTACTTTATTAGAGATGCCATAGTCAAGCTAACATCATGCCGAGGCTGGAACTGAAAGAAAAAAATGTCCGGAAAGTTAAAATCCGTTCCAAGCTGACGGCGATATGACAACGATAATGTCCAGATGTGCTATGGAACAAACACGCTTCCTGGAATCCATAAAAACAGAACAACTACAAAAAAAAAAGAAGCCAAATTTCATGAACTAAACGAGAGAGAAAATGGGAAAAAACTCTTTCTTAATGGTTCAGAGAATAACAATCACTATAATTAACAATTGGTTCATGCTTTAGCGTGCACTATCGAGCTATGGAGCACGCGGGAAGTTTGGAGAGCACGAAAGAATCGTGAGAGTTGCCCGAGGTGATAGCCGAGGGCAAATCTAGCTTCTTGAGTGCTCCCTAAACTTCTCAAGTGCTCCATAACTCGACAGTGCACAGCTAAAAGCATGAACCAATTGTTTTATAACATAGCCGGTGGAATTGTGCATAAAATCCGACGCGAAAAACGGACAATAACATCAGAAGTGATTGTTCGCGGTAAGCGAAATAAGCAAAATAGGAATTGGCTTTATTTCAATTTTTCTGTTGAAAGCTCGAGTTTTATATTAAACAATTTTAAAACGGAAAAGTTTAAGCTTACCTTTAAAGGTTGACACAAACCAGTTTGTCATTTGTTTGGTTTTACCAGTGTCTTCCTGTAAAAATTCAGTTGCATTTCACCCTTGGACGGACAGTGAAGCGAATCGTGACGGCGCTGATGCCGAGTCTCCTTTTCCGTTGTTTTGTCTCTTTTTCTGCCTCATTTAAGAACTCAGGAGCCCAAGAGAAAAGGTCGGAAATTTGTCTTCATTTTGGGACTAGTGGGCCGAGTCTCTGTAAATATAATACTCTCCCCACGCTAACAATGGTTGCTCGCGCAGAAACAAAAATTTCTGGTGAAGCGATTTGCTGACGCCATCAGGGAGCACTGTCGAGATTTGGAGCACGCTTACGTATACTGAATTTGATTGCGTGGCTCTGCTAGCTATGTTATAATAAAAACTTGACTTACAAGGCTCAACTGCAAGATGAAATTTTGCGCGCGAGTTAAACTTTGCTTGTTCGTTTTCAAAAAGTAGTTTGTTGGACAATCATGGTCTATTTGTTGGTTTACAAGGTGATTTCCCCCAATACTAAGATGATCAAAAACATCTTCATGGTCAAACCTAATTGACTGCAATCTGGCTGGATTACTATATTTTTATTAGCTTTAAGATAAATTTAAATTTAAATGCTATACGGCGTCCTCCAAGCCATTAAAGGTGGATAATTAAAAAGGGAGTTAGATATAGATATTACAAATAAAAATAAGACAGGAATTAGGATGGAACAACAATTTAATCTTTGAAGTACAGTATAATTATCATTATTTAATTAATTATTAACACGAAGTATTCATTTTCCGCTCATTCTGTTCATGGCAGTTTATGCGCATGCTTGTTTGCACTCCATTCTCATTCCGCTGACCGTTACGATTCAGACGGTGGATTAGACCCCTGTGCTCTAGCTGCAAAACAAGACGCGAATTATTTTATTTAAATACTAGTACAAATACTTCTTTATCTTGTAAATTTTTATTTCAGTTCAGTTAATTTAATATCATAATATAATTTCCATTTCCGAAAGTATTGTTTGTCCGTCCAGTTTATAACCTTTAAACTTATTTCACAGAAGCTGTGGGAATATAACAAAAATGAGACTGGAGCCAAGGAGTAAACACACCATTAGAACGTCTGCAAGTGATATAATTGAACGGCGAAGAAAGATATTAAGACATGATTTATCATCGCAGTTATACACACAACTTAAGCAGTTTAAAGCCTGAAAAAATGCAGGCCTGAACGGGTCGTCTTGCTAATTTCTTGCTAGTTTAGGTTATTTTAACGGTGTCAAAGTTTGTTATACAAGGCTGAGTTTGAGATTACAACTGTAGCTGGAAGAGCCTGATTTCATTCATTTATTTATTGAGTAAATGACTGATTGATTGATTGACTGACTGACTGACTGACTGACTGATTCATTGATTGATTGATTGATTTCTCAGTCTCTACATTCTTGTCACCTTTATAAACTTTACTTTAGTTACAGTTACATAGCATGTGCTCCCAAAAATTCGTTTGTTTTTGAGAAATAATACAACTTTCTTATGTGCGACTTGCATTGACTAATCATCATCACTTGGCACTTTTTATCTCTTACATTTTTAAGGTAAAGTTAATAACTAACTATCACCGAAATATCAAGAGCTGCAAATAAGACATAGTTTAGGAATATACCTCAACTATGGAAGGAAAAAGATATTTTTCGACCTTTTTCTCATTTTGAATGCTTTGCAGTTCAAACTGTGACTTCCCCTATGGCTGTTAGTAAGTTTTATGGAACTCCAGACACAACACCTTTCAAATGATATATTGTATAGTGGTCCTGGGTCTATATGCACCGTGTCTGTACAAATGTGTGGTATTCCTCATGTGAGAGTAAGGGTTAAGCGCATCTTCCAGATTAGAGCTACAGGTTTTGAAGGTGCATGGGTAAAGTGGGCCCATGACAAGAAAAGTGCTTACACGAGAGACATATTCTAATTTTAGCAAGAGTTTTTTTTCTTATAACTTACCAGAATACCATTGACCAAGAGGCCAGGCGGGAATATATTCATTAAACACTGCGGTTACCGTTTCTCCTCCCTTTTTAACCTTTACCTGATACAGAAACAGAAAACGGTTTTTGTAAGTCCGTTTTCTCGACCTCTTGGAACTCAAAGTAGGGCAACGTTAATTATACGTTCTAGTTTAGTTCATGGGAAGGGAATTGAAAGGTGACAGCCTGAGATAAAGAAAGAGTCATAGCTCATGACCTCCCAGATACCACTCAAGCGCTCTAAGCACTGCGTTATAGAGAAAGTCATGGTCGGCGAGATCATTCATGAGGGGGAGGGGAGGTGGCGTGTTTTAACGACACTCGTGCTGCTTGCATGTGATGCTAAAATCAGTAAGGTTTAAAAAGGATCATGGCTGAATGACGGGGATCAATAATAAAATATGGTAAATTTAATGGTCGGTAAACAAATGTGAAAGATGATAAGTTATGATGCCGCTAGCAAGGACAAATACAATATTGTAGTTTTTGGCTACAAATAGTACCTTCTTGAGGGTCCACTCACTATTTCCCTGGATTTTTCTACTTGCTGATAGATGAACCCTCCTTACAGTTCCCACATCAAGGTCGGAGAACTCAGTTTTAATTACGAACAGGTCTCTAACGAAAATAACAACAAAAACTATCGGCAATCGGCCAAACAATGCTTTGTAAATAACAATCAAATGTGTCATCCTTAATCTACTAAAATTTGAAGTACAGGGATATTTCGTTTGTAATCATAATTTTAACCAATTATGATTCAATTTGGCCCTTTTGGGAGCGAAGCAACGCAAGCTGGGGTTTGGGAAAAAATGACCACTATGGAGGAAGGCCCAAGTTTTAGTGTATACATATATCTATTAGCTGTATCAAATTTGAATGCATTGTACCTATAAACAGACTTGGGTGTTATCTACTCTACGCAGCATATTAGACCTGACCTTCAGCTGTATATGGAGACAAAACAGCAAATATTTTAACACCGTGTACTTGTCATACCCTTGCATTTCTGTTGTTGGTTCGGTCAAGGCGTGGTCTTCAGTTTGTTTGTCCCCTTGTCCTTCAACTCTAACCTCCAGATCGTACTCGTTGTTGACAAATGTCTCCTCGGTGAAAACCTCAACTGTGTATGTAACTGTTGAAATGTGCAAAATGATTGTGAATGTAGCACCCGCCACTTAAACTTGATAGACAGCTACTTTGTTCTGGGTCATTTAGGTTTCTTATTCAAAGAAACACTTTAATTAATACGTTCAACGTGTAAATACTGAGGGCCAGTACTGAGACAACAGCCGGAATATAACATAGCGTTAGTGAAGATCTGTTTTCTCAAAGAACTATTGGTTTGAGTTTCAACTGATTTACAAGAGGTAGGATTTTTAACAGCAAATGTTCAATATGCCCAGGGTGTTGTTTTCCTTTCAAAATGAATCATTGGGTAGGAGTTTCTATTTTGGAAATATTCAGATTGAAAGCAAATAAGGTTGCTGACGTAGTTTTCTCAGAAAACCAAATGGTTAAATTTTGGAAAGTGGCGGTACAAGCAAACGAAAAATTCGAGAGAGCAAGTCCAGCCCTCTCACCAGGGGAGAAAAAAGAACATTCCGCCTCATTAAATTCTCACATCCAAAACTAAAGAGCCAGTAAAGGTTTTATCTTCATCAGGCATAAGAGATACTAAATTTATAGCTGTTTACAACTTTCAAACTCAATAGCGTCTTTCGTTTGGAAACCAGCGCATTTTGAACTTTGTAGTTATGGCGGTGCGTGACATGGCGTTCGTCGAAAAATATATACTTATCTCGTAACTTTTAGTTATTTTTAGAGTCAAAGTTTTAGGAAAAGTGCTTGTGTAAATATCACCTGGTTCGGTTCAGATAGTCAGTCGACTAGATAGCCAAAGTAAGTTCCAGATGTTTACACTATTTTCCGGCCGCCATATTTGAGGAGGTCCTCCAACATGGCGACTCTATAACAGGCTCTAATTTTGCGCAGAACATTTCGACGAGTATCTCAACTTTGGGACAACGCACACATCTTAAACTTGGAGAACTGTCTTTTTTATTTATCGTCCATGATACCACAATTTCTTGACTTTATCCACTGAATGGTTTTTGATTTTAACTTTTGTTGGCTGACAATGAACACACTCTATAATGCAACTTCTGCACACTTTAGAACGATCACCGTATCGAGAGGAGTTTACTCATTATTTTTTATATCAAAGCTTCTTCCTGGATTTTCTTCTGCTTTTCATAAAATACTTTGTCAACTTTAAGCAGTTTGTTTTATGCTAACTAATTTAATAAGTTAAAATAGAATTTAATGTTACCTGGACAGCTAACAAATCGTTTCACTCGAGCTGCAAGAAGATCTGCGATGTTGTTAAGGTTGCTAGAAGTAAAATCTTCGTCTATGGCATCGTTTGGTTCAGTGACGATGCCTTTGAGCTCCTGTATTCGCTGGGTGTTGTCACTGTTGGGAATAAGGGCCCCGACTATTTTGACCTTGTTATTGACTCTCAACAGTTTTGCAGCTTTCTCAAGCCTGAAGGTGTCCATAATGTTTCCACTCGCACCTCTTCCATGTTCCGCTTTGCCGTCTGAGAATATTACTAGGATCTTGACATTTATGAATTTAAAGAAGAAAAAATGAAAGCAACGTTTAACCATTTGTGAATAACAGAATTAATACTTGAGATTTGCTAACTGTAGTGTTTGTACAATGCAAAAGGTTAAAAAATTTGTAACATTCTACCCTTAAATTTTAAATTATGAATAGTCCTGATGTCAATTATTGAATACCCGCAACTGGTATTCACATCGGGAATGAAATAAGGGAAAAATCACCTTTGCTGTGTCGTCACCTTTTCTGTCGTCTCGTCGATTTTGAAATTGCTTTAAGATCATTCTACTCAGGGCCCGTTTTAAAAGGTTTTTAGTACCACGTCCTCCATGACTGTATTCCCTGTCCATATAACTGATTGTGTCGGTTGCGCTGCCAAAACAACTCATTCGCCTCGATTTAGCGTACGTTGCCAAAGCGAAGGTGAAGTCAGTTGACTCAGTGCCTAGAAGAGTCAGCAATCTTCGCACCACAGTTTTTATGTTTCCAACTGTCGTTGTGGAAATACCTTGACTGTCTTGAATAAGAACAACTACATCGGCTTTGGTCTTACAAAAGTCACCACCTGCAATTAATAGCACTAAGCATTAACATAATCAGGAACTCAGAGCCCTGATGACCTCCATTTTGTTTACAACGTGTATCGCAGATCATTGGGGGAACGATACTGAACCAACATTTGCTTAAAATACATTTGTCTTTTCTTATTCATCTATTTCCTAACTGCTGACGACAACAATGTTATTTAAAGACATATCAAGCACGGGGTTTAACAACGTGCGTTGATTACCAGAAAATAGAAAGACCATAAGAGACTGAGTCTCGTATCCAGCAAGCACATCCATCAAGAACGATGAAATGCTGCAATATCTACTCAGTCTCGACCAGTCTCTGGTCAGTTCTCTGCGGAATTGATAAATTTCTCCTATTGTACTATGACAGTGTAAACTGTCGTCTGAATGTATGAAACAAGACCAATTTTTTGAGATGGGATTGAGAAGTTTAATTAACCTTTTAGGGGAAGGTGGCCGTTGGTTTGTTTAGACAGCGTTCCACCAATAACTGAAATGTCTTCCAAGAAATACAAAACAAACCATGTCCCTAAACATTCGAAGTTCTCATTTCTAGGTAGGGTGTTTTCGTGTAACTACCTTGTAGTATTGAATTGTAAGTATTTTACATTGTAAGTCTTGGTTAGAGTAGAAACTGAAAAAAAGTTTCACAGAATAAGCAGTGAATATTAGCAGTCGCCCACCTGTTATTGCGCATGATTTGTGATGTGATGTCACCCATCCCACGTTATCGGAGCTGAACGTATCTTTGTAGTGCTTCATACACCGGACCATCTCCATGTCGCAGATACACACAGCATGTCTGCACTTGTTAGCCTCCACATCCCTAGAACGATACTCACTCAAAGGAGCTACAAAAACAAGTTAACATTGGGCACTGGCAAAAAAATTTAAAGTCTACCTACGAGCTAAAGGGGCCGTTAACATGAAACGACTAGGAATATTTCTACTTCCCCTGGATAGGATGCTAATCTATCGCAGGATTACCCCCATCATTAAGTTCACCGGTACCCATTTATAAACCTGGGTTGAGATAGACAATATGAGGGTAAAATGTCTTGCCCATGAACACAGTACGAACCAGAGACGGGCGCACTAACCATGAGCCCACTGTGCCTCCCCATTGGGCACTGAAATGCAAGTAAATAATCTATGAAGCTATTGCATGGCACTTTTTTGAGGCTTTACAATGTAAGAAGGCTGTTAATTCATTTTAAAACGATAAAATGCTTATTACACCTAAAGAAACATTTTTAGCTAGGAGATATTCTTTTGTCAGCGTTTAATACTTGTCTAGACAAGACAAGACAATATTTATTAACTCACACTTAAAACTAATTACAGAAGATCGTCATATACATCTATACATATATGATTCCTAGATAATGATCGGGTAGTCCTTGCTATATGTCATCTGTACAAACAGATACCCCAACTATGATATACCTAATGAAATAAATATGTTATTTACCGGGCGGGAGGTCCCTATGGGAAAAAACTGTGCCCGAGGTCTTGAAACTAACGGACCGACCTAAATTGGTTTTACAGAGTACTAATGGGTTTGTTTACGCAACTTTCATCCACTTTATTTCAGCAGGATAACTCTTGTCATTGAACCTGCGCGCCGTCTGCCTAACGATTTGTAAAAAATAGTGGCAACGAGCGAATAATTCAGATAGTAGGCAAAGAAAGGTGTATTAAAGAACTTATCTCATACGGGGCAAAATTACTGAATGCTGATTGGCTGAGACAGAGGGCATTTTTTCTTAATCACGAGGGCACTTTTGGTAATCAAGAGGGCATGATTACTTGATGCTGATTGGCTTAGCATGCCTGCATTAAGTTGGTTTCCAGTAAAGTTTCCCGCTTCAACAGGCTTCAACTGAACGGATTTTGAAAAGGAATTTCAGAAACGCATCGCTTCTGAGTTTGATCAAAACACGGTTATTTCATCGTAACGCGAAAGAGAATCAACATGCAACAAAGCGCAGTCTTTTGGTGGAAAAGCAAAAGGATTTTTCCGACTAAAAATGGATTGATTCGCAGCCAGAAAAACGTTTGAGTGGGGACGGCTTGTGTTGCGCGAAGCATAGAATTACAGAACTTCATGGCCGCCAAACTGAAAGTTAATTTCTTCGTCAAGTTTGCTTCGGGTCGCCTTATTGGTATTACAGCTCACCTTATCGGCGTAAAAACAGCATAAATTGTGTTGGTACGTGAAGTTTTCACA
>CM042757.1:632553-645053 GCA_022496165.2 Catalaphyllia jardinei
TTAATTATCGATGAAATCAAGAAACGTTTTAAGAAGAATATATAGCACTATTTGTTCAAAAACATGTAGCTTTTAAGAAATCACTGACAATAATTGCTGTTTCTTTCATGCAACAAGGTTAAGGCGGATGATTTAAATGAATGAATTCATACAATCTAGATGATGATTTGCTTAAACTCAGCACCCATACATCCATTTTTTTTTAGCCTCTCAAAAAGTCACCTGCTTTTGAAATCCAGTCACGGAATTGAATATTACTGTTGATCACGAACTGTCAATAAAATTTAGCGTGAATGGATCGTGATGACGAGACCAAACTAGTCATTTTTTTTTACAGATAAGTTATTATCTAAGGGAAAGCAACTAATTAAAAGAATTGTCATTTTAAAAGGTTTATATAAACGAGGTTTCCCCTAACAGCCGGAATTTTGCTTCAGTGTTTTGTCTTACACAAGACAGCGTGAAAACTGGCACCAACCTGGTAAACTACTGTGCAAGACCTGTAAACAAATTAAACCACCATTGCATGACTAATGAACCATAAATAAAGACATTTTCTCGCGTACCTTGTCTACAGTTTCAATATTTGTTAAATGCATCACAGTTTTTCCAATCTAAACATCAAGGAGCAACGTTTAATTTTCCACAGTAGGTTAACAAAAACATGTGTTCAGTCTAGTTATTTTGCTCTCGGTGTTTCGTGAAATGCCTTGATATCGTCATCTAGAGAGAGGAAACTAGAATTCGTGCAGAAACACGAGGATAAGGATAACTTTCTGGTAAAAACATTTAACCATTTTGATTTAATTACTTATTTCTTATTTTTTACTTGATCGTTTTCAGGTCGATGATGATGTTCATGGCTCCCTTCAAGATCCTTGTTAAGCTGTTTGTTATTTCCCAAATATCAAAAGGTTGGATTTAAGCTTTTTACTGGATTACTAAGGACTCAATTAGCTGTATATATTTAACCACGAAGTGCAGTCATAACATACATAGCGATTTTTTTGAGTTCAAGTTCGAGTTTCGGATTTTTGCTTAATTGTTACTATTTTATAGTCTGAACTTGTACTCGGAGTAGTCTACATAACATTTCGGTAGTTTGGGTTTTTCTGTTTTTCGTGAAAAAGGCTTGACTACTAACGATAACACTATGCATTCATTTTAGCATTGTACATGTTCTAAATTCTTGTTACATTCAGCGTGGATCCTTCTCCAGTATATAGTACTGATATCAATCACAGTTTTAATTAGAAACTAACGAATATTATTTCTAACAAAATCAAGTTCTTTCTTAACAATTCTGGCTCAAACAAGCTGCCACAGTTTTGGGAAATCCTGGAACCAGAAGCAGAAAAAAAATTATGTTATGTGTTAAGAATTCCAGAATCAATGAACACGTTTACGCCTAAAACCGGATGGTAAAATTATTCAAGCGAAAGCTTGGTGTGACTATTGAACCCTTTTACTTTCTAAAACTGACCATAGTAACACTGATTTAATTCAAACGACTTTTCATATAAATTAAAAACGTTGTACTATATGACCTAGCAGGTCGAAAGACAGACAAGATAAATATTATTTTAAGTAATATTTGTCCCGTTACCATGATATGGTTTGATATTCTTTTACTATAAACTAGTGATATTCATACATATATATACTGACCGATCTCGCAAAAACGTGCGGCGGCTTGCTGGGGGTCCAGCTGTCAAAAGCACTGGGGAGGGGAGTGTGTCTTTTACTGACACCTCCACTTAGTTTGACTTGGTGATTTCAGTGCCAAAAAAAATTGTTATTGACTGTGTTAGCTCAGTTGTTGAAGCTTGCTTGAATTGTCTGTGTTGACACGGCACCCTGCTGGAGAAGTCTATGTCACGTGCACGGCCGTTGGGACTGTCTTCGCGTCAACTGCGGGCATGTTTTTGCGAATACAGTCAGGTATACAACCGATTATTGCATCAGCCAAAGCAAAAATTAACAGATCAGATCGCTAATCATCTGGATTTTGTTGCGTTTCTAACCTTATTTGGTTGATGAGTGTTTTAATAGTCAAGTGTTAACGTGATTGATTTCAAACACAGTATTGAGCGGTAGATTTTAGATGATTTTTTTTCATGACCATGTTGTTGAACGTTTCAGCTGTAGAAAGTTCATCTAGCGGCAACGCGGTGAACGACTGCTATACTTTCCATGACGTTGACAGCACATGGAACGAGGCCCGCAACGCTTGCCGCGAAATGGGAGCTCACTTAGTTACCATGGAAACCACAGACGAGTGGAACAAAGTGAAAGGCTTTCTCGCAGATAAGGTGACGGAAACCGGTAGTTACACGCATTATTACATTGGACTCCGTAAAGAAAGTGGAACGTGGAAATGGACCGAGGCAGGATCACCCGGTGTCACTGTGACCACAGATGACAGCCGCTGGCAGCCTGGCCAGCCTTCTGCTGATTCAAGGGAAGTTTGTGGCGAAATCTGGTATCCCAGTTCAGGGACCCAAGGGCACTTTAATAATGTCATGTGCGACAGAAAAGATGCAGGTCAAGGAAATATGTCAACACGTGGATACATCTGTGAAAATTATTGAAGCTAAATTCTAAAGTAAAATAAACTGGTACGCCATGTGTAGCAAAATTACGTTTTGAGATATCATGACTCATCATGTGTCGAAATGACATGAAACAGGTCGAAATAAGAAATGTGATATCATCATGGCTTGTATTTCTGAAAAAAATAAATGGTTGTCATGAAATTAACTGGTTGTCATGGCTCTACCATGAGTTTAATAGCCTGTCAGTAAACGGACTTTCAAAATTTTTGTAAAAAGTGGTAAACTATGAGGTTAATAAAACGACTTGCTTAATTCAATTAGTTTAACTGTTAAAAAACCCGAGAATTCGTTTAAAACTCGTTAGATAACAAAGGTTGGGTTTCTTTCACCAGTGAGCGGTGAATCAATAAAAGGCATAATAACCAAAGCACAGTTGACTAAAGTATGATACAATTATGTCATAAGAAGCAGAGTGGGAAAACAAAGAAAGACAAGTAAATAAGCTTACTGAGTGCGTTCAGGTTAGCTAATGCTCCAGGCAGTTAAGGAAATTTGCTAGGAGAGGGGTTAGGGTGAATCAAAAGCGCTCGATGATTGCATTTCAGTTCAATTTGCAGTTCAGATAAATCGGATTTCGAAGTGATAAGGTGGAAGTGTCGACAAACGACTCTAAAAGAGGACTTGGTCCAATGGCACAGAGGCTTGTGGCTCATTGTTGTTCATAACAATCGAATGGCTGCTAAGTAAAAAAACATTATGGTGGCTATTAAAAATTGATGCAAACTGAACTAATCTTCATTTTACAAGCACTAATTTTGCTTCATACTACTTTTAAAGCAGAACGAAATAGTTTAGTAGACCCTCGTACGCTGAAACCACCCCGTGATCCATGCGTGTACATTTACTTACCGAGATACAGGTAAATCATAAACCCTAACCAAAAAAATAACAGTTTTAATTCAGTTGTAGTTTAGGTGACACTAATTCACTGTTATTCTTTACAGTGTACTGGATTCTACCGCATTCTCGAGAATCATAGTTTCCTCGCGGATTTATGTTCGGGAATTGCGGCGGATTTATGTTCGGGAATTGCGAATTATTTTCCGTTTCGCGGTCAACTGAAGCTAACTCAAGCGAAAGTATAATGCCTCTTCAGTGGTGCAGCAAAGTTTATTCTTCAGTGACAGGCAATTCTAGAATTGAGTTTTATCTTGTTTTCCGCATGGACTGAGAACAACAAATCAAAATTGTTGCAGAACCGTTCAGAAAAGGTCTTCGTTAGTTCACATGAATCTGCTCCACAATCTACAAATCCATAACTGAAAGCTACGAATCTTCTGGTAAGAAAACGGGAACAGTCAACTTGAGAAAGAACGCGGAATCTAGTATGCAGATAACCGCAAAAGCCAAGTGTTGTAGTTCAGAGCATATTTCCTTTGTATGTACGTACCGCGATTAAATGAACTTTCTGGATTTTACCTATTGTTCACAGCCCCGGGTTTTGAATGTGCAAATGATTCATAGGTATGGATCACAAATGGTAGGGTTTCAGTCGTTTTGGTCACAAATAAAGGCATGGTTTTTGCACTTTAGTCTTTACCTGGGCATGTATTTTAGAAAAAGCGACTTTTTCAGGTCATATATAGGGAAAATTGCAGATTTTCGTCACAAATTGGGTAAGGGTTTAGGGAAGCGGGCCCACGCCCCCACCCAATTTTTCTGGGAGTACTCCCCTGGGATGTCACGTTTGGATGTTAGTTTTGTCTAAGGTTGTTACTAATTATTTTTTGTTGCTGTACCGAGCTACAACGAGACCCAGCCAGGTCGAAACAGCCGTCTACGGTTGGAATTCTTGGCTTTCCGTTCGGACTATATCATGACGTTGTCGCGTTAGGCTTTCTACGTAGTAATTAGCCTTGCGTCATTTTTATTCCACTAAAATGACGCCCACACACAGAAAGACAATTTCGGTGATGCCTTCCTGTTCTTTGTAATAAAAAGGCCTTTGCTTGCCATTCATTCCAAAGCATCTCGTCGGGACTGAGTTCATCGGTTAAAGTCAGCTGTGAGGTGAGTAATCTTTACTTTGCACTTCGTGAATGGAACGGCAGGATACCTAGGCAACAACCTGCCATCATCATATTCTATCAATGTTTAAGCTAATGTTTCATGTACGTAGACTTCCGTTACACCGTTTGAGTTATACAAAGATAGCTCTAAAATATTAGCTTGTTTCATTGTTAATCTTCATTACTGAATTTTTGGAGAACTCTACACCGCAGAGGTTTAGAAGAAGCGATAGTTCACTTTGCCTACTTATTCCTGGTATTCAGTGTTACGGCATTCAAAATAGGTCAAAATAAAAATCAAAACCTCTCAATAGATAAAGTCCAGAATCTGGGAAAAGAAAGAAAGTAGATATGCAAAGATTCTGGCCAAGATTCAAGTCAAGGCAGTTTTTCTTACGCAAGATATGCGGAGAACTTTTTTATCCAAATTTATAGAGATTTGTATGGAGACGCCATGCTGGTGCCCATCCAGATGGCCACCAACATGGTGGCCGGAAACCAACAGAAACCTCTTTCATGAGTTTTGCTACAAAAGCGTGAAATTATCTCTCGAAGGACTCAAAAACAAAAATATAGTACTTTTTCTAATACAAGAACTGCTCAGACAGCCAAATTCCACCTCTCTCTCGGCCGTTACATGCCGTGTTACGCAAAAGCTATGAAATTCAAGAGTAGTCTATCAAAAAACCGAGAACCCATTTGGGGCAAACATTTGTGTAAAAATTAGTTTTCAGCTGTTCTTATACATCAGGAAAGTAAAATCTCAGAAGGATAAATAGTTTTGTAGTTTGAATTTTAGTGACGTCATGTGAAAAACGACAATTAACAGACTTATCGCGTCTGCTTTTCATTTGAGAACAAAAATAATTCCGTACATTCTGATACGCCATAGTCAGCCTCCTGGCGAAGAGTATGATTTTTACCGTGCATAGTACTGTCCGAAAGTTACATTAATGGTATATATTTCTTCTGCGGCTATCCAGATCTACTCAGAGCGCTTTGCAATAGCAAAGAGCTAAAAAGAAAGTTCTCTACCAGATAAAAATATAGAGTTCAAGGATAATAATAAAATAAATTTCTGGGTAAAATACTGGATTATTACATGAACATATATCATCGGGTAGTTTGTTTCAAAGTTTTGGGGCTGAGACAGATCGTTAAGACGAGAAGTGGATGGTGGGCGGAGTGTTCCAGAAGATGTGTATTGAGTTATCACTTCTTAAATGTAGCTAGGAGACTGTAGGTGGTGCGCATCGTACTTACGGGAACGTGTGATCAGCCGAGCAGCAGTATTCTGTACAAACTGTAGCCTTGCGATGAAGCAGTTAAGGACATGGAGGATACAAATGCGTGAATAAGGGTCTCGGCTGTTTTCGAGGGAAGAAATGTTTTTTTTATACGAGAAATGTTGCGAAGTTGACAAAAGGCTGATTTGCAGACGGAGTTGACTTGAGTAGGGTCTGAATTACTATGCCAAGTCAAATAGCAACTTATTTATCTTTTTTGGCCTTTTAAAGCAAAGAGTATGATCATTATTTCTGATATACAAGTAGAAGAAAGTAAGGTCTTACAAAGCCAAGTAAAAGAAAACGTTGATTTTCATTTCACGGTTTGTCTTACTGAATTATCACCGCGTAAGCTGCGGGTCACTGGTCACGAGTCGCTTCAGCCGCTTTGATTAAAAACTGACTGGACATGCCTAGACAAGCCATTCCACTTTCCTGGTAGTTACAGGGAATTTAGTTTCAATAATATTAAAACAAGCTTTCTAACAATTATATATATTAACTTTCAACAACGTTCCACACAACAGACGAATCTACCGGCACCGAAACAGGAAAAGTTACTCGAGCGATAGCGAGACCGAACATTAAGAGATAATCAGCAGACTTCTTGTTGTTAGTTCAGAGCATATTTCTTTTGTACGGGCCCTCAGCTGATTAATTACCACCTACGATCACTTACGCCCGCGCAATTTTCGACCGTTCTTGATGAATTCAATTAGGAGCGTCCCTCGACTTTTTTGTTATAAAAAGGCGCACCCAGCTTGCTTGCCAGTCATTCGAAGCTTCCCGTCGCCATTTTATGGGTGAAAGGGCACACAGAAAGTTACTGAAAGAGAGAAATTACAGTCACTTAAAAGTCATCATAAAATATATACCACGAGCATTGACTCTGAGAAATTGTATCAACTGAAAACGATACCAACACTTTATGCTCAGAGAATTCCGTAAAGAAAACGACAATAATTTCAAAACTTGCTGCCTCTTATATAAATCTGACTAATTGACTTTAAGCATTGACAAACGAGAAAAATCTCGCGTGATGAACGATCCTTGGTATTTTTGGTTTAATTGTGTTCTACAAAATTGTGCGATAGTTAGCTAACCATTTCAGGTAAAAGATGTTTATAAAGTTAAACTGCTTTGAAGTAAACGTCACCAACAGCAGTGAAATCTTTTGATTTAAAAATTTCTAAGAAGTCTATCAACAATACAACCACTTTGCGGATGTTAAATCAAGCAAGGATAATTTCATAACAACGCTTAATTTATCAGACAAGTGGATACTGTTTATTCACTATACTGAACAAAACTGTGTTAATAGCAGTTGGTGTTTTATGTGTGTTTTTTGTTTAATGTGTGTACTTTGAGTTGTTGGCCTAAACAGATAAACCTACCAATTTTTATTCGAATCACAGCGCCTAATACCAAATGTCGGCGAAACATCTACATCTTAAAGAATTCCAAGTAGGTTAATGCCAGTGAGCTAATCAGTTTCGGCTCTCGGCCATTGAAATTGGTATTCATTAAATTCAACAAGGCAATTTTCCCAGCTGGTAGTTTCTTCCATAACGAGGACTTTCAACTGTTTTTGCCAAAAGATCGGTCTTCATCTGTTTGCAAGAACCTTCGACTCTGTTATTTGTGCTTTTAGAAACGTTTCCTGACCTGTTTCCATATCAACCTGGAGCTTGTCATTATCTCGCATTTTCTTGTATAATAGCTTGAAATAACTTTGTTTCGTTTGCCTTGCGGCCCTTCAGTGGTAGTATCACACCTTAAATGTTTGATTCTCCAAACCGCTGATGTATCACGGGATTATAGTACTGTTTAGATGGATTATTGCTCCTTCCCCGTGCCATCTCGCCGAATTCACAAAAAAATTGCAATTTTCTTCGCAGAGCAACACTGGTCTAACACTACGATGTTGATGTAAATCATAACCTTTTTATCAGAAATGGCGCAATTGTCGGCACTTTTCTGATTCAGTCCGCAAATTTAATTAGGTAGGTTGTGACGCAATATGTTCTTGTGTGATTTATATAAAAAAAACTTTCCATATGTGGAAGAGAATTAAGACAAAAAATTGTTTTCATCGCTTTACTTGTTTTAATTTTTCTCGTAAAAAGTCAGTGTTACAACCTGTGTCAATCTGTAATAGATTGTTCTTCTTACCTTTCTTACACAGGAAATTCACCCGCCGGATTCCAATATGAGGCGCATGTCCGAAGGCTATGAGACTCCCAATTTTGGCAAGTACTATTCGCAGCTCACTGAGTTGATGATGATAATGATGATGATGATGATGATGATGATGATGATCATAATAGACTTTATTAAGTGTCAATAGTATTTAGCTTAGGAAAAAACTAATCGGGGACACTATTTACACAATAAAGTTTACCTTAGCTCAAGTTAAAATGAATAATGTATAAGATAAATAGATAAATAAAGATTAATAAATAAATGACATTTATTAACTTGGTAAGATTTTAAAAGCTTAAAAGATCTCAAATATATATAAAATATAAAATTTAAAACGGCCTGGCAGCATATATCACAGTTCTTACAATTGTCTATTAAGTGTGATAAGTCTTTACTCTTAATACTCTTAACATTTGGCTCCTCCTTATCATTTTTGTCTAGTTTGTTCCAAAGATGGGGTCCAAAATATCGTAAAGAGTGCTTTCCATAGTGCAAAGTGCGAAAACGTGGAATGTTAAAATCAGCATTTCTCAGATTGTACTGTTTCGGTGTAGTATTGAACATTTCTGTTATATAAATGGGCACTAGTCCGTTTTTTACTTTATACATTAAAATGGCGATGTTTTGTAACCGTTGTTGATACAGACTTGGCAGAGCTGCTCTTGTTAGAAGCTCACTGTAGGTCTTCGATTTGGATTTGAAAACTGCCCTGATGGCACTCTCTTGAATTCTCTCCATTTTCTTCTTATCGGATTATTTGCAAAAGTGCCATACGACATCACAATATGTTAGGTGGGGAAGAATATTGGATTTGTACAGCTGTAACTTTGCGGACCATGGGATTAAATTACGTAATCGAAAGCAGCGGGAGACAAACCAGATTTCCAAAAGAGCATCGATAATATCAATGGTTGGGTGAATGAGCAGAAGGAAAAGAAAGGAGAGAACAAGATCCACAAAGTCGGCGAAGCATTGAGGACCACAGTAAATGCACTGGAAAAGCTCAAAACAGGCGACCATTACGACGTAACGTGTCGTACTTTGGAGATCATTTTAAGCATTGCAACAGTTGCCTTTTGGGATGGCATTTTCAGAATTGTGCAGCATTGCAGGAGTTATCGTTTCATCAAATAAGCCAGCCAAGCCAAGTGTGGTGGAACAGCTAGCTCAAGTGGTCCATAGTGAGTTAAATAACTTCTTCGACAAACTGCAAGGTGCTGAGCTGAGTGGTCTGGAGGGTCGTGTTAAGCGCCAAAAATCTCGCCTTCGGGAGATGAAGGGAAAGGAAGAACTGGACGACGAGAACCTGTGGAACGATTATGATCACTTTATGCGCCAGCTTCAATACCGAGTCAACTAGTTGCCGCTCCAATTCAGGTACGAACCGAATCTAGAGCAAGATCCTGACTTGTAGAGCTTACACTTGCTTTATGGCGCTTCTGACAGTGGCGAGAGCAAAATTTCAAGAGGTTGGCGACAGCAGCGACAAGATCGACACTATCAATCGAACCATCGACAAACAAACCTCAAGGAAGCCTTGGCAGATAAGAAGAACCTGACGTTCATCGGGCGGCTTCCATCAGAGGGAGGAAAGTTGACACATAAAGGCCGTTTACACGGCAGACAAATTTAGGTCTGAACCCGCTAAAAACGTAGTACGGACCCATACTTTTGTAAAGAAATACTGGAGTTTCCGCAGGGCCATAGGCGCCTATGGCCCTGCGGAAAACTCCAATGTTCTTTACAAAAGATATACGTCCGTACTACTTTTTTGGCGCGTTCGGACCCAAATTTGTCTGCCGTGTAAACGGCCTTGAAAATTCTTTTCTTGGCCTGAAACCCAACAGCGAAACAAGTCGTCGAATCAGTTAGAGGTTCCCTGGATCTTATCAAAATGGCCGACTCGGTTAAAGTGGAAAAAGCGGTGGAAAAAGTGTCGCGCCAGACAGTGAAACTGAAGTTTAACGGAGAAAAGATGGGCCAAGGACTTCGTGGTGTCGTAACAGCCTTTGACACTCTCGGCATCTTTATGGTTGGTTCGGCGACCACAGTACTATTTATCAACGAGACTGATTTTTCTATGAGGATTGTATCGGGGACCGTTGGCTGGCCAAAAGGAAACCTGGAATTCGTGGAAGATGTCAAGCCTCATTCGTACTATTCCAAAGTAATTTGGAGCTTTACTGGCACGTTCTTCACCGGTGGATATATCAAGATCGCCAACAAGAAAAAGCTGAGTTCTGCCCCCGCTGATGATGACCCCAATGAAGCTGATGTCAGGGTAATCGAGTTTGACTTGTCTTCGCCATATGCGGCTTCTGTTAAAATAAACATCCAAGACAAGACTGACAGTGGACGAAGTAAAGGAAAGGACGCCTACGACAAGATGACTAACGATGAAGGAAAAACGTTGTATTGGAAAAAGGGTAAAGTGCACCATTTGGCCAGAGCAGAAGTTCTACGCACCACGCCTGAACAAATCCTAGATTGGGTCAGATTAAGAAAATTTAATATTGTTCCTTTTACTTCCAAAGCAAAGGGGTGTTTTCTTGTTCAAAATTTTGATCCTGACCAGGATCTGAAGAAGAATAGTGAATGGACTGCTAAGAGCTAGAAATGAACTGCTAAGGGAAAAGATACTGATCAGTATTGGGTACTTTCTCTTTTGACTGACAATTCTTTAGTCTTTTGATCATTTCTCAGTTTGTAATCGTAATACGAAATTGTTCCCTGTATCATTGCAATGCTTGATAGCAGCGTTCGAACACAAAAAGTAATCTTAAGGTTACCGTACATCTTCAGACCGACCTTTTTATTGAAATTTTGATTTTTAGGTTAATGTATAGGTCTATGCATGAACTTTCATCTAAAAAAAAAATACTAAATGATGGCGGAGAAAATGCGGTTTTTCGTTTTTACCCGAAGTAAAACTTTCGTGTCTGATTGACAGGCCGTTGGCAACCTGTTGACGTATATGCAGTCAATCGTGACGGTTTTCGCGAGAATCTCGCTGTGAACAAGCGCTGATTGGCTCAGTTATCTGAGAACCCATTTGACTGTGTTTGTGGGCGGAGTTTATTGCGAAGCAGGAAAATTTTTTCAGTGCTGTTTTCTCGAAACAATGATTTTTTCACCAGAAAGGCACACTTAAAGAGCTACAAGTCAAAGGGAATTTATTCGATTGCTGATAGCCAGTCCTATAAGGTTTAATTTGATATAGGGGTTTGGATATTTACAGTTTAAACCGGACGCGCTATATCGCTTGTACGCGAGACACCCCTGAAGGTGTACGGTAACCTTCATCAATAGGTAATCTTAAAAGATATCTCGCCGTTCAGAAGGATGCGGGCTCCTTTCCTAACCGCCAATCCCTCATGCCGATCATACTTAATCTTTAAGAGGCAATTTCAACTTTGATCCCACATGCTTCATGTATAGGTCTAGAAAGTTTGTATCAGAGTATAGTACTTAAAAGAAAAATAGGTTCGTTTGTTTTGAGCGTGTTCGACGGCACGCGTTAATCTTGTCTCAGTCAGTGGCTGTATCTTTTAGCTAGTCTTTTATAAGTACTTCAGTAAGTATATTTTTTTACATCAAAGTGATCTTTGTTCCCACTCAAATAACTATTACGATGGTATGTTGGGTGAGATCTACATTTACTTATGATTTCACTTACGTCTTATCTAGGTGAGAAATCAACAGTGGCTTATAGGTCCTACGTCAGTAAGATAACAACAGCTCATCTATACATTTTAAGCGTTTTTTTTTCCAAAATAATATCCATGAGTGCATTAAGTAAGGTTTTATAGAGTAATTATACTCGCGTACTAAGTGTACTTTTCTTCAAAATATTTATCCTCGAGTGCATTAAGTAAGGTTTTCATAGAAATAATTATGCAAGCGTGTATTAAGTATACTTTTCCTCGAAATGTTAACATTTGTATCCTCGAGTGTATAAAGTAAGGTTTTCATAGAAATATACACACCCGCGTGGAACAAGTTCAAAAAGTGTTTTCAAGAGATATATTTATCCTCGCGCGTTTCTCGTGTGTTTTAGGCGTGTCTTCGAAGATCATTGGTCCTCGCGTGTAACTTAGCCTGTATTATTACCTTGAGAAAAGGTATCTTAAGCAGAAAAGGTATTAAAAAGAGTGTGTATCTAGCTATGGATTACGTACACTTAACAACTAGGTATGGTAGGAGCCCCGTTAATAGGGATAACCTCTGGGTCCTCCTTTTCAGGATTGTATTCTGAATAAAGTATTATTATTATTATTATTATTATTATTATTATTATTATTATTATTATTATAACACCAGGGATCGATTGTTTACCGTGTTTGATTATTACTTAATAACAGATTCACCGTTTTGGCTTTTCATCTGTG
>CM042757.1:664338-675446 GCA_022496165.2 Catalaphyllia jardinei
CCTACCACTGTCCATTTTCATATTCCACTTTCTTCACGCATTCCAAACTACCAGTTTCCTTCACTTTTTCTTTTATTAAGCCCTTTACTTTGTTCCATTCGTCTGTCGTTTCAATGATGAGTAGGTGAGCTCCTAAACCACGACACGCGTCAAGGTCCTCGTTCCATGGGCTGTCAACGTCATTACCAGATTTCATACGTCGGGGGCCTGGGTACAAGTCGGTGTATTATGGGATTAACAACACAAGACCCCATATATTCTGAAAGAGCACACCGAGTTTTACAAAATTCTTAAGTTTCGTGTTGATTAAAAAAAAAAAGCCATTCAAACACTTCAAAATTTGCAAAGAAATGTATGGATTTCCGGACAAGTGTCCGCAAAATGTATGGATTTCCGGACAAGTGTCCTGCAATCCATACATTCGTTACTAAATTTTTAAGTTTTTGAATGGCTGTATCCTGTTCAATATTGGCGCAATTAAGACGAAACTTAAGGATTTTGTAAAGCTCAGTGTGCTCTTTCTGAATATATGGGTCTTGTGTTGTTAATCCCATAATACGCCGACTTGTACCCAGGCCCCCGACGTATCTGACCCGACTGTGGCTGAAACATTCAACCATGCAGTCAATTTAAAACCTTAATCTTAAAAAAGACAATTTATTTCTAAATTTTTATACTTTATTTATTAGTCGTTTAAGTAGGAATGCGCGATATGCAGGCGCTCTCTTATAATAACCTTCCGACATGACCTTTTGTATGAACACCCCCGTCCTTTTCATAAGTCCCACCCCCCCCCCCCCCCCCCCCCCCAGCTTATGTATTACTAAACATAACAGAGATAATAACTCCTGCAGAACAAGTCTAGAAACCGACCGATCCCAAGAAAAAGAAAGCTCTGGATCTCCCGATCGGGTCGAGTAAAATGTAACTGACTGCCCCGTACCTTTGCAAGTTAAACGATCGCGCTTAAAAAGTTTTGTCTAACTTCATGAGCGCAACGCTACATCACACAGCAGGGGTAGCTATTGATTAATCGAAAGTCAGATATGGAGTTAGCTGGATAGAGTTCTACCGAGCATTTAGAAGAATCTTGAGGGACTGGGCTCAATATAAAATATGGATTGCGGATGGTGGGCTGCGGACTGAGGTCCGCGTTTTATACGTCAATCCGTGTTTCATACCCAGTATTACTGTCAAAAAGCGAAACCTTCCTGTTAGCTGCTAACAGACGCTGATTGCATTCTGCTCCTTAAGGATCTAAGGTAGAACAGCCAACGGCGGCTGTTACTTGACCATCTGCTCCAATTGGCATAGTTTCAAGTCCCATAATCGGTGCTTCAACTTTCCTCTCACATGCACTCTCTGGATTTCAAGCTTATTGGATTCGGCATAAACGAATGCGGGGCATCTTCCATAATTGAAGATAAAACTTGTTCGTTAGGCTTAGAGTCGGTGAGTTCAGTTTCCAGTGTCAAACGTTTCTGTAAACGTAACTTTTGCTCCTCTAATGATCGTCGTTTCTCTAGTACAGCGTCTTCAGCTTCCAGTTGTGCGATGCGGGCCGCTTTTTTTGCTCTTGCAAGTGCTAAAGATAACTTACCACTCCTGTGTGAACCATTGTGACTCGAACGACTTAGATGTAGCCCGAGAACCAATCTGACTCTTTGAATTTTAAGGATTGATCTCAGAGATCAACCTGAGAAGCTCCTCTGATCTTTTAATACACTCTAGAACCCTTTTATAAAAGGTGTTGGCGCGCCAAAGCTCTGAATTTAACTGCTCTTGACTTCTCGCTACCCTTATTTCATCGGCCAGTTTAAAGCCTTCGATTCATAGTGACCATCTCTCAAAAGTACAGCACGCTCCGACATTGCGGAGCGTTTGCAATTTGCTAGGAAGGATTCTTCTTTTGGCAGTATCACCCAGTCCGCAGTCCGCCGTCCGCAGTCCGCAGCTCGTAGTTCAGAGTCCTCAATAACCGTTTTATACTGACCGGACTGGGTACTAGTCTGGGTACTAGTTCAAAATGGCGCGGGAAAGAAAGTCCACTAGCCCATCGTTTAACGGGATAATTGCATCTTTAAGCCTTACGAATTGTGTTTTGGACATTGAAACTATCTGCAACTATCTGCCGGACAGATATGAAACCACTGGCTATGAAAGCTCTGTCCCTTTTTCGGATCTATTTGCCCGTGAATGTAAGCTTGCAGCCGATCGATTAGGTAGGTATATGGCGACTTCCTTATGACTTGATTATCTGCCTTCTCTGTCATAAGGCTTTTATATCGAAGACACCTTATAACAAGATAACTGATTAACATTAAGAGCTATTGTAGAAGTTAAATGTTAATATGGATTGGAGTCTAGTGCTCACTCAACCGACCTGTCTATTAGGCTATGACAATCGTTGTATAATTCTTTGTTTTCCTGCTCTGAAGTCATCTTGCAAGCAGCCTTTTCTTACGGTATATATATGCTTTCCATGTAATAAAAGATATTGAGGATATTACATGCCTGCACGTAGATATGTAGATATGCCTGAGCTCGCTGGGCTCACTCGTGAGATATCGAGTTGAACACAAGAAGATAAAATTCATATTCACCAGCGACCATGTAATATTCTGTTTATTATATAGATACCAATGAAAAAGGCGCGATTTATTATGTAACCATAACGACAGTGATGTCTTCACGTGTGAAGACAACATGTTCTTCTCACGTGTGAAGATATGAAGTTTTCGCGCGAAAGCTCACTTGGTATTTCACTGGTGTTTATATAATAAAAAGCAAAAAGGGATAAGAGGCTCTGCTTCCAAGGTGGTCTGAAGTCAGAGATCCCAATCCTACCCTTTCGGCCAGAAACCTCCCATTGTCGGGGAATCATTCCGGCCTCCTATTTTCGCTTAATATTCTCCTGGTTTTTAAAACTAGTCTTTAGCACGATCCTTTGCAGTTTTCCCTTGTTTAAGTAGTGTTTTAAGCGCGATTCTTTGCCGTTTGTTTGTGGTTTCTCGGCCATTTTTACCCTTTTGGCATCTTAGCATAACCTTGCGGTTATTTTGGGCGGGATAATACTATGATCCCTAAATGCAGGAAATGGAATCTGAGGCACATATCTAAAAATTTTCCCGGGGGAGCATTCCCTCGGACACCCTAGAGGCTCCTCCTGCGGCGCTCGTGGGCGCGGCAACCTCCCTTTTTTCACTTCACAGGGTTGGAATCTCTGTGAAGTGGAGCATGTTTTTGTCCATCAAAAAACTCATAAACGTTTTAAACTTTACAGACTTTTTTGCTTGTATTTATTAACCGATAAGGGCTTTATACAATAGTAGGTAAAGAACTTTTGAAACAACGCCGCACGGGCTATTTCAAACTTACTTTTACCCTAATGATGTAACAGAGAATTAACCCTGCAGTGTAAATTTTAGTGCTAATTTAACCCATGAATAACCCACTGGGCGTTAGCCCTAGTAAAGGGAATCAGGGAACCACACGAGGTAAAGAAAAAATCTTTTGACCTCGGTGGGAATCGAACCCACGACCTCCGGCAGAGTAACGGTAGATCTGTTCCGGAGGTCGTGGGTTCGATTCCCACCGAGGTCAAAAGATTTTTTCTTTACCTCGTGTGGTTCCCTGATTCCCTTTACTAGGGCTAACGCCCAGTGGGTTATTCATGGGTTAAATTAGCACTAAAATTTACACTGCAGGGTTAATTCTCTGTTACATCATTTGTGCTCATAGTGCTACGCGGCACAACATTTATATGTACCCTTACTTTTACCCTAGTTTCCTTTCCGTCCAACATTATTTTTAAAATGCGTGTGTTACTAAACCACCAAGTCATTTGAAACTGATCTCAGTGGCATCATTGTAATCTTATTACATGAGATTAATTACACCAGCGTTTTGAGGTGGATAGGTTCAATGCTTTTAGAAATATTTTGGTCGGAAAATGACTCAAAATATGGGCAATTTTTGACCTAAAACCGATGATAAACATCTCTTAGACGTTAAATAACTTTTTAACGCCTGCATCACCACCTTATTATGTAACCCTACAAAGAATCTGAACAAAATCTGAGGGGGTCAATGTAGACTAATATTTTAATGCTGCATGGTTAACAGATGGATGCTCTCTAAATTTCTTATAACCAAGTGAGGTGCGTAGAACCAAGTTGGGTATCCATTCTATCGTATCCAGCGCCCTCTGTAGTAACATACAACTGAAGGCGTAAGCACCTTAATTAATAAACATTTATATAACAACCCAAGTTATTCTCGCATTTTGATTGGTTTTTCCCTATGAGCTATCAGAGGACAGACGCACGATTGACGTCATCATTACAGAGATTTTGCTTCTATGTTTTAAAATGGCGGAAGGTTTTAAGAATTTAGATAATATTTTACGTGGCTGGGCAAAAGATAAAGTACAAAAAAACTCTTGCTGAGAACTATACTCGAGCAATCTCAGTCGGCAGTCGAGCGAGACTAAACCAAGCACAAGATTAGTGTTGGTAAGCCGACAATCATTGCTTTATCTCGAATTTAACAAATCCTATGGACAAAATGTTTCTGAGATTAATTTATTTAGAATAGTCAACTTTTTCCAGTCTCAAAATAGCTGTTGACACACTGATTGATGTCAGGAATGAAACAGGAAAACATCACTTTTAAAATCGGTTAGATGGACACCAACAAAAATTGTGAATCACGGACTTAATGAAGTCGAAATTGATATGATTAAACACCTGGATATGATCCAATTTTGCAATTTATGCTCGCTTAGGAATAAGTCTCGAAATTAGTGACCAACTAGCTAACCGAGATGGACATCACAGCGACAGTTTAGAAATGTCGGGAAAATGTAGACGAAATCGAAAGAGCAAAAAAAAGAAAAAAACAGAAAAGCCAAAAAAGAGGCATGGAAGGTTAAAACTGTGTGAGATAATGATTAAAAACGGAATGCATTCGAGTAAACTCGAGAGTTTTGATAAATATTCTCAAACATAATCATCCTTGTTTACAATGTGACCGTGATTTTGCCGCTAAATCCAAGAAATGTCAACTTCTCGGCACTGATAGCTCGAATTACACACGTACATACATACAGCCGGATTGCATGTCAAAGCTTTCAGCTTGTGAGGTCAGCTTAAAGCACGTGTCAGCTGTTTGGTTGAAAACCAGTAACATAGCACTGCATCAGTTTCAACAGTTTACCTTGTCAGTTCGTCGGTCTTTCAGGAGTCGCTATTTTCTGATAGCGAAAATCGTGTGTCCGTGGGTCGATCCATGAAAAAGGTTTTGAGTGAAACTTTACAAACTTGGCATACGAAAAGAAAAACAGTAAAGAGGATTTAGGACAGAAAATGTTTCGGTCTTAGACTTCCTTCAGTGCTTTAATGTAACTACAGGCAATAAGGTCTGAAACATATTTATGAAGCACAGTACAGACGAGCGTATTTTAAAAAGGCATCGTTATTTTCGAAACGGAAATCCAGTTCAGTCACTATTTAGTGCGGATTTGCCTCGGGGATTTTGCTAAAAACGGCGACATTTGTCGGGATGCTTTCGGACGGTCGCCACTCACTTTCGAAACGTGACTATATTTATTTGGCACTGTCCCAAAGTTTTGATCAGTTACACATTGGTGTTTAGGTCGTTTCCTCCTTTGTTGTCCCTCAAAAGGACGCTATCTGCTAATTGTCATGTTATTCCACTGGTCAAGAAAAATTATGTAAGCTTAATTTAGAATGCTTTTTTATAGAGGTAAAAGCGTAAGCTTTCAGACTGAAACCGTCGTAAGATTTTATTTAGTCGAGGGTAAATAAAATTAACTTCGTAATGTTATTTCCGAAAAAGGTTAGTTCGTGACTTCCGAACCGTGTCGCCTTGTTTCAGTTTCGCATCCCGCTCGTTATAAAAACGAAATATCACAGTATTTTCTACATTGTCAGATTTAGTTTGCAACGATATCGTTGCAAGGTACAGAGTACGTACGAGGTGATTCTGTGAGTGATGTTCCGCTTAAAAAAGTCGCGCTCGATTCTCAAACCATATCTCGAGCTCGCTGCTGGTTCTAACTACTTTGACCATGGAGGTGTGAAATCTGTTCGTTGGTCGAATTTGGAGTACGTTTCTGACGTTTATTCTACGAAACAAAGAACGCAACAAGGAACTTTCTAAACATGTCTTCGCAGGAAACCGTGAACCAATACAATCAGGGAAACATAACCCATGCCGCAACGAAAGTCTTCTTAGTACAATTAAACTGCACTGTAAATGTTCTTGTAGCTTTAACGGCGATAATAGGGAACTCATTAGTGTTGCATGTGGCGCGGAAATCACGGACTCTTCGCTCACCGTCTTTGTTTTTACTCTGTGGCCTAGCGATGACCGATCTGGCCGTTGGCACAGTCGTACAGCCACTTTTCATGGCACACGATTTAATAAGATTGCATTCCCGATCCCAAAGGCTAAAACAGCTTTTCATGGGAGTTACCAAACACGTTTGGTTTTTCTTTATGTGGAATTTCTCTTTGTACAGTCACAGCAATTGGTGTCGACAGGTTGATTGCCGTTGAAAGATCCTTACATTATCCAAGTATGGTAACAATCCCTCGAGTAAGAAGTCTTCTCATGGCTATCTGGACAATTTGTTTAACTTAAGGAAGCGCTTGTTTTTGGCAACACAAGATTCTTGTGATTTCACTTGGAACTGTAATATGTGCTTGTCTGTGCATCTCAACTATTTGTCACGTAATAATATACAGAACAGTTCGCTATCATCAGAATGCGATTCAACTTCAGTCCCTGGCAGTTGAAACAAACAATGGGCATGTTAACAAAGTGACGAGCCTAAAAATGTCTGCATTCAATGCTTTCATCGTTTTTCTTGTACTCATCATCTGTTATAGCCCTTATTTAGTTGTTTTCTACGCAGTGACTCCAGTCAGTCCAACCCATATGCAAATCGCAAGATCCCTGACTTCAACAATTGTGTTCAAAAACTCCTCTTTAAATTCATTTTTTTATTGCTGGCGAGTATGTGAGATCAGGGAGGCTGTGAAACAGACTTGTCGTAAATTAGTTTGCTTTTTAACCAAGAGACCATGATCTCTTGGTTTAAACATAGGCTCGCAAGGCGTGCAAGAGTTTTTTTTGTGAATAACAAGTCCTTGGAGATAGTGAATAATGCAAGTGAAGTATGATCCTCGCAGTAAATTTTCCAATTTAAGCAATTGGAAAGAAGAAGCCTGAAAAAAAAATCAGGGCTTCATTCGGGATTCAATGTGTGGCTTCATAGCTCAGTTGGTAGAGCATCGCACCGGTATCGCGGAGGTCATGGGTTCGAATCCCGTTGAAGCCCTGATTGTTTTCAGGCTTCTTCTTTCCAATTGCTTAAATTGGAAAATTTACTGCGAGGATCAAACTTCACTTGCATCTATAACCGCAGTTCAAATATGAGTTATTTCATATACACTTTACATCATTTCACTCCTTACGGGTGATATGAACTCACTAAATTGACCTTCCTCCCAATGTGTGGTTTCATAGCTCAGTTGGTAGAGCATCGCACCGGTATCGCGGAGGTCATGGGTTCAAATCCCGTTGAAGCCCTGATTTTTTTTTCAGGCTTCTTCTTTCCAATTGCTTAAATTGGAAAATTTACTGCGAGGATCATACTTCACTTGCATCTATAACCGCAGTTCAAATATGAGTTATTTCATATACGCTTTACATAGTGAATAATGCTTGTCAGTTGATGGTGTTACCAGTCTGGTCCGTCAAAAGTGATTGGTCAATAACGCCTTAATGGTATTGGCTACAAGGCTCGTGTTTAGTTTGTCATCGGTCATCGGTCAGTTTCGATCCATCTATTGTTAGTCAGATCGGTCCGTTGGAAGTCCGTTTGTCGGTTTCGTTTTCGACTTGGATAAGTCGTTTGTAAGGCACCAGTACTTGTTGACATCTGTTAAGAGACCAGCTTTCCAGAGTCAGTCGTTGAATAGTTCGTACTGTAAGTTCTCGCTGAAACGCCTTTCATGATTTGAAGTGACGGTAAAGGTGGCAACAGAATAAGAACGTACTGTTACTGTTATGTTAAAGTATCAAGTTACAAACATCCGCGTGAAAAGTAAGATTGTCACGTTTACTAGTCAATTTAACTCAGTTTATAACAAGATCCAATTTAGCATGTTCTGTTGCAACAATGATTGTAGATTTTGTTCGGTTTTGATATTCCAAGAAACCAGATCAAATTAATATCCATATCAAAAACAAGAAGACGTTATGAAAGGGGACCTTGAACTTGAAACAACCAGGCACATGAAAATCTCTATAAATTTTATAAGACGCCACGAAATCTGCTGAGTTTGCCTTCTCAACGCCTGAGAGCTTTTTTCTATAATATGAGACTCACCTCAAAGTCTAATCGAAATAATTTGCCGTTTAACTCGCTACCAGGAGTCTTCAGGAATACCACAAACTTTAAGATAAATCTCCGCTAAAAATTCCCGTTTTTAACAATCGCCATTAATGCTCCTGTTTAAAAACGAATAGGAGTGTTTTAAACCCGATAAAACACGTGCTGCGAGTTTTTTGAACGGCTTCAAAAACATTCCTGAAGAAGTGGGTGTCTTGGGTGTGCGAACAAAGGTTCAAATTGTGAGGTGAAGATATTAGCATACAAGAAAAAGAAGCTATGCCTTATCAGTATTCTTTATATAAAGAATACTAACGAGGAGTGTTTTATCGGATATAAGGCTCATGCATGTGATGTTTTCTCAGTGTTTTGATTGGCTGTTAGGCTCATGAATTATTAATGGTTTTTTTAAGAAAAGATAGTCTTTTTTCTTGTTTGCCAGTTTATTCTGACCGTGTGAATAAGAATTAAGCAATAGATCACAAGTTTCCGTGGGTTATAAGCTGATAAACCACACGGGATGTTGGTAGAACACGAGAAAAATTTGTAAACCACGAGCCGCAGGCGACTGGTTTACGAATTCTTCGAGTGTTCTACCAACATCCCAAGATTTGGTTATTGTATAATAGAAAATATACTGCAAAGGTTAGTCAAGACAACGTGAACATATGCGTTGTTACAATATTTCGGCTGGCCAACACCAGCCTTCTTCAGGTTTATTGAGTGCATAAATGCTTGTTACAAGATCTTTATATTTACCTGGAATGACATAAAAAGGCTACGTGATGTGTAACATTAATAAAAAAGGAAGTGCATGAAAGATAATAATACTAATAATACAAGGTAAAATAAACAAAAGAAAATTAAAAGGCAGCTAAATTAAATTACATTTCATCTCAGTCTTCTGTTAAGGCCTATAGTATATAGAATAAGAGTCAGTAAATTTCAACCACTTTTCCGTGATAAGCAAAAGTGTCAGGTTACCATTTGAAACTAACAAAAATTATCATGTTACATGTATCTGCAACAAAAACAAGAAATTTGATTGGCTGTTTATAGTAGATCCAATCTGATTGGTGTGAAATACATACATCTCTCACTCACTCATCCACTCACCCATTGACCCGTCCATAACATACTCGACGCGCCGACTAACAAGTATTTTTTTTACAAAAAAAAACTCAACAAATTGATAGCAGTTTTGTATCTGTCTGTCCAGTAAATACCTTAAGAAGAAATGCTGGACTGAAAAATCCCTTACCTGCTAAACTAAACTCGCAGTAATTTAAAGCATTGTGGACAAATGCAATGAGCATTGGGCTTATTTGTAGCATTTTAATCAGCCAATCAATCAATCAATCATATAAAGGGCCTAGGGTAAGTTTCTAAAGGAAACTGTGGTACTGCGTCAGTGGGAGTATTACAAGATAATTTGGTTTTATCAACTGAGTTGATAATGTGAATTGTCCACCGAAAAGAGATTCGGAAACTGACATTTCGAGCGTTAGCCCTTCGTCGGAGCGAATCGAGGAATTAACCTTGCTTTCTCGGCGATGCGAGTATTCCAGTCCATTTCAGGGCACAGCAGCGAACTAAGTATAGCTAAACACAGCTCACGGCCAACTGTATCGCAGGTAAAATGTGTCTCCGACATTATATCAAACTTATTTAGGAATCACCAACCACAGAAGACAAAACTTTTCACCGTCATAAAAGCTCCTTTCATCCAATACTCGAATCCTGAAATGGCCTCTAGGTTGACCGCAACCACAAGTTTTCCGAGGTTATTTTGTCCACTCTTGCAATATTTAACGCAACGTCCAAGCTTTCCGTACATTGTTAGTCAAAATTAAGTCGATCTGTTAGAAGTCCGTTTGTCAATTTCGTTTTCGTCGGGGATAAGTCGTTTGTAAGGCGCTGGTAGTTGATATCTGTTAAGAGGCGTTTGTTCTAAGTTAGTTTACCAACTCTCCAGAGTCAGTCGTTCACGATAGTTTGTACTGTAGGTTAAGCATTGAGCAGAGTCCCAGTCAATGTTGTGGTTTGTCAGTTTATGATGCACAACAATGTAATTGTTGGCATCACCATTTCTCGGGGCAGAAGCCCTCTTAATGTAAGGTATAGTCACTGCAGTGACAGGTGTCGGGTTCCTTTTCGTTGCGTCAGCTTTAGTAGGTCGGTTAATGTTTCGTGTAATAAAGTCAGTGTTGTAGTTGTTCTTGAGAAAAACACGCTTAAGGTATTTGGTAGCTGTCCGGTGTGTCACAAACTAGTTGCGCTCGTCTCTGCCAGCTATCAATTCCATAAGGAAATCCAAATTATTTGCTGTCGTGGCCTAGGTTCTACAAAATACGCAAAACTTGGTCTTTGAAGCCCCGGCCAAATGATAGCAACATCTTAACACGACACATCTCAACATTGCAAGTGAAGTATGATCCTCGCAGTAAATTTTCCAATTTAAGCAATTGGAAAGAAGCCTGAAAAAAATCAGGGCTTCAACGGGATTCGAACCCATGACCTCCGCGATACCGGTGCGCTGCTCTACCAACTGAGCTATGAAGCCACACATTGGGAGCAAGGTCAATTTAATGAGTTCATATCTCCCGTAAGGAGTGAAATGATGTAAAGTGTATATAAAATAATTCATATTTGAACTGCGGTTATAGATGCAAGTGAAGTATGATCC
>CM042757.1:675546-690321 GCA_022496165.2 Catalaphyllia jardinei
TAGCGGCTGTCATCTGTGGCCACAGTGACACCAGGCGATCCTACCACGGTCCATTTTCATCTTTCACTTTCTTCACGCATTCCAAACTACCAGTCTCCTTCACTTTTTCTTCTATTAAGCCCTTTACTTTGTTCCATTCGTCTGTCGTTTCAATGATGAGTAGGTGAGCTCCTAAACCACGACACGCGTCAAGGGCCTCGTTCCATGGGCTGTCAACGTCATTGCCGGATTTCATACGTCGGGGGCCTGGGTACAAGTCGGTGTATTTTGGGATTAACAACACAAGACCCATATATTCAGAAAGAGCACGCCGAGTTTTACAAAATTCTAAAGTTTCGTGTTGATTAAAAATAAAGCCATTCAAAAACTTCAAAATTTGCAAAGAAATGTATGGATTTCCGGACAAGTGTCCGGCAATCCATACATTTGTTACTAAATTTTTACGTTTTTGAATGGCTGTATCTTGTTCAATATTGGCCCAATTAACACGAAACTTAAGGATTTTGTAAAGCTCAGTGTGCTCTTTCTGAATACATGGGTCTTGTGTTGTTAATCCCATAATACACCGACTTGTACCCAGGCCCCCGACGTATGAAATCCGGCAATAGAAAGTGTAGCAGTCGTTCACATCACTGGCGCTACTTGAACCTTCTGTGGCTGAAACATTCAACCATACAGTCAATTTAAAAGCTTAATCATAAAAAAGACAATTTATTTCTAAATTTTTATACTTTGTTTATTAGTCGTTTAAGTAGGAATGCGCGCTTTACAGGCGCTCTCTTATAATAACCTTCCGACATAACCTTAACGTTTTGTATGAACACCCCCGTCCTTTTCGCTGGGCTCACTCGTGAGATATCGAGTTGAACACAAGAAGATAAAATTCATATTCACAAGCGAGCATGTAATATTCTGTTCATTATATAAATACCAATGAATAAGGCGCGATTTATTATGTAACCATAACGACGGTGATCTTTTCACGTGTGAAAATAACATGTTCTTCTCAGGTGTGAAGATATGAAGTTTTCGCGCGAAAGCTCTTTTGGTATTTCACTGGTGTTTATATAATAAAAAGCAAAAAGAGATAAGAGGCTCTGCTTCCAAGGTGGTCTGAAGTCAGAGATCCCAATCCTACCCTTTCAGCCAGAAACCTCCCATTGTCGGGGAATCTTTCCGGCCTCTCATTTTCGCTTAATATTCTCCTGGTTTTTGAAACTGGTCTTTAGCACGATCCTTTGCCGTTTTTCCTTGTTTAAGTAGTCATTTTAGCGCGATTCTTTGCCGTTTGTCTGTGGTTTCTCGGCCATTTTTACCCTTTTGGTATCTTAGCATGAGCTTGCGGTTATTTTGGGCGGGATAATACTATGATCTCTAAATGCAGGAAATGGAATTTGAGGCACGTATCTAAAATTTTTACCGGGGGAGCATTCCCTAACCCTCAAAGTCTAATCGAATTAACTTGCCGATTAAGTCGCAGCCAGGAGTCTTCAGGAATACCACAAACTTTAACTTTAAGATAAATCTCCGCTAAAAATTCCCGTTTTTAACAATCGCCATTCATGCTCCTGGTACATTAAGTAATGTTTAAAAAACGAGCAGGAGTGTTTAAAACCACGAGGCGCAGCCGAGTGGTTTTAGACCCGATAAAACACGTGCTGCGAGTTTTTTGAACGGCTTCAAAAACATTCCTAAAGAAGTGGGTGTCTTGGGAGTCCGAATAAAGGTTCAAATTGTGAGGGGAAGATATTAGCACACAAGAAAAACAAGCTATGCCTTATCAGTATTCTTTATATAAAGAATACTAACGAGGAGTGTTTTATCGGATATAAAGCTCATGCATGTGATGCGTTCTCAGTGTTTTGATTGGCTGTTAGGTTCATGAATTATTAATGATTTTTGAAAAAAGATAGTTTTTTTTCCTTTGATTAAGAAATTGAAAACGTGTACCGTGTTTGTATCAAGTTATACAAACAGGATTTTTAACCAATAAGCGCGCGTGCTTTCTTAGGACTGTTTTCTAAATAAGAATAGAAAATATACTGCAAAGGTTGGTCAAGACAACGTGAACATAGGCGTTGTTACAATATTTCGGCTGGCCAACACCAGCCTTCTTCAGGTTTATTGAATGGATAAATGCTTGTTACAAGATCTTTATATTTACCTGAAATGACATAAAAAGGCTACGTGATAAAAAAGGAAATACATGAAAGATAATGATTCTTGTTTTTCGGCCATTTCAATTTCAATAGAAAGAGAAAACAAACAGCGGTTACAAACATAGTAAAGTTCCGCATGGTATATTATACTTGACGTTTCGTATGCCACAACATACATCCTCAGAAGTGACGGTTACAAAATATGAATAGATTTAAAAAGACGAAAACAAAAGTGAGGTATTGGTAACTAGCTAGAAAACAATGGAAAAAGAAACTACATCCGGTGTGAATTAATACAGAAGAAGATTTTCACTACCGACGTTTTCATTGAGGGCGGGTTTCAAGTCCCGTATTAACAGTGTTTCTTTAATTTTACACTGTAAATCACATTGACCACTTGCTAAGATCTCAAAATGGTCCCATTTGATGTTGTGACCGGTAGAGTCCCAGTCAATGTTGTGGTTTTTCAGTATATGATGCACAACAATGTAATTGTTGGCATCACCATTTCTCGGGGTAGAAGCGCCCTTAATGTAAGGTATAGTCACGGCAGTAACAGGTGTCGGGTTACTTTTCGTTGCGTCAGCTTCAGTAGGTCGGTTAATGTTTCGTCTAATAAAGTCAGTGTTGTAGTTGGTCTTTAGAAAAACACGTTCAAGGTAATTGGTAGCTGTCCGGTGTGTCACAAACTAGTTGCGCTCGTCTTGTCAAAGTCTTTAGGGAACTTAAGCACTGACGACAGCGACGACAGCGACGCCAGGGACAACGCCTAGGGGAAAAATGGATTTGAATTTTACTCTCAAATTTCCTAAGTAACTTAACCCGTTTGGAGCGCAGATCTGTCTAAGAACTAAATATGTAATGCCAGCTATCAATTCCATAAGGAAATCCAAACTATTTGCTGTCGTGGCCTAGGTTCTCCAAAACGCAAAACTTGGTCATTGAAGCCCCGGCCAAACGATAGCAACATCTCAACGCAACACATCTCAACATTGTTGGCCCAGCATTTGCAAGCTCCGGCCAAACGATCACAACATTTGAACGCTACAGATCGTAACATTGTCAGGCGCAACATGTTGGACGCGTTTGGCCACCCTGTTGCAACCTGTTGCGACATGTTGAGAGTCGAACATCGAACTAGTGCGCATGCCCAAGCGCAACATTGTTGCACAAACCTGGCCAAACGATTACAACAGCATGCAACATTCACAAATATCGCATGAAAAATTTGACCATTTTTAAGCCCCGGCCAAACGATCGCAACATTTCAACGCAAGATATCACAACAATGTTGGGTGCAACATGTTGCGTGCGTTTGGCTACCTTGTTGCGACGTGTTGCGACATGTTGGGCGTTGTTGGCTCAAATTTGAAAATGGTCAAATTTTTCATGCAACTTTTGTGGATGTTGCATGATGTTGTAGTCGTCTGGCCTGGTTCATGCAACAATGTTGCGCTTGGGCATGTGCACTAATTCGATTTTCAACTCGCAGCATGTCGCAACACGTTGCAACAGGGTGGCCAAACGCGTGCAACGTGTTGCGCCCAACAATGTTGCGATCGTTAGGCCGGAGCTTGCAAATTCTGGGCCAACAATGTTGGGATGTGTTGCGTTGAGATGTTCTATCGTTTGGCCGGGGCTTTAAATTTGAGCCAACAACACCCAACATGTCACAACACGTCACAACAGGATGGCCAAACACACGCAACAAGTTGCACCCAACAATGTTACGATATGTTACGTTGAAATGTTGCGATCGTTTGGCCGGGGCTTCACGTTGTTGTTTTGCAGAGTACGGCAACGAAATGTACAAAGAGTTATAACGGACGTGCAGAACCATTGGTTTGCTCATTAAATCCTTTGTTTAGCGACGTTCCCGTCGCCCTTGCCGTCGTGATTTGCTTGAGTTCCCTATTATAGTCGTGGCTTCGGGTTGTAGGATGATTCGTCAAATAATCTGCCAGTATGCGTCGGTTTTCTGTACACTGTCGTTCGCAGCTCGTTGTTTTCGCGGCCTACCAAACAGTCTAGAAAAGGGAGTTTTCCATTTTCTTCCATTTCTTTGCTTAACTGGATGACGGCGTTTGGTTCGTTAAGGTGGTCGTGAAAAGCGTCAATTTTGTCTTTGTGAACAGCGGTAGGTAGGTGTCGTCAACATAACGTAGCGTAATCAAAGCAGGCGACCCCATGGCTGTTCCGTGCAACTGTTTGTAGTGTTTACTGTTGTACTGAACCGACCTACTGGAGCTGACGCAACAAACAGGAACCCGATACCTGTTACTACAGTGACTATACCTTACATTAAGGCCGGGCACTTCTAAGACCATCTCTATAAAACTATACCCAATTTAAGGATTACATAGAGCAATAAATATACCTTTGTACATAAAGTACAAACGTTCACTCTTGAGCCGCTAACTCACTTTTTTAGTTGTACTGTTTGTCTTTGTTGCTGTATGACCTTTTCCAGAAACCGAGGTCCTCTTAACAGTTTTTTTTCAAAAATGATTAAAATGTTACTCCCTAATAACGGGTTTTGAAAGCCACTATTAAGAAAAAAATTAAAAATGGGCCATTCAGTACCCTCCACTTAAATTATGCCGAGATAAAAGAGATGTATAGGGACCGTAGACTGTATCATTTCTTACTTAATTCATAAATACTTTGTTTATTCTAATAGTTAAGTACACGGCGAAAGTTTACACCTGGCACTCACATGCGGGGAGTGACTACAGATTGACTCTTAGCTAGGATTGAAGGACAAGGGAAACAGAAAACTGCAAATCAAAGCTTGTTCGAAACAACACAAGACATGGAGAAGTATGATTAATATTTTCTCTATGTGTTTCTTTCGTGTCCCGGGCCCGGGGACACCAACAAGTATAAAGAGTGACGAGAAATCTCCTCATACCTCAGTTTTTGTGGTTATTTGTGGCTTTAAGTTCCATATTTACAAAAACCTAAGTGCTAAATCATTCTAGCAATTGTTAGGGCATAAAATTGAAAAAATGTTGGTTGGGAACAACTTGCCAGAAAGGATTGATAACTTGTAAGGATAGGTACACGCTGCTACAACCGTAAGCCTCGCGTAATTTTTCAGCCAATACTTCCTTCTCAAAAGAGAATTAATTGTTCCAAGTCGTAGCAGCCAACCAGTGAGGGTCGAGATTCCGGATCTTAGGTGGGATGTGTGGTGCGTTTGTTGAAACCCTTACCTTAATTCAGGCCAAAACATGTGATTTTGTGATTCATATTTCAGATCTCATGGATACCGTATTTCAGCTCTTGATAAGGAACAAGGCTGCTGGCCTGTTTCTGAAATCCAAATGTAAGTAAGTTAGAATATTTGTTTTGTTTGTGTATCAGGTGAAGTTACATAGGGAAAAGAACATTAACGGCAGTGTTCGACCGAGCGATTAGAAAATGGCCGCCGTTAGACAAAGAGTGGCGACCGAGGTATTCTGGTAAGTCCTAACGCAAAACTTGTGAATTTTGACGACTACTTTTACCACTACTTTTACTCTTTGAAAATCGAACGTAAATTTAAGCATGTGGAGGGTTTAAACGCGCAACAACGGGGTTTGAGACAGAAGAGGTTTTTCGCAATCAGTAGATAATGTAAAAAAGCACAATAAGATGCACTGGGACAGAGAGACATTAAATTTACGAATTTGTACTCTAAAAATTGAATAAAAGCTTGACAAAAGAAAGCCGAGGGAAAAAAGGAAAAAACGCGTAAACAACATTAAAGGTGAAAAAGAAAAGTCTGTTTTCTGTCTTTGCCCAAACCTAGCCGTACCTTAAAATAGGAAGAAAAAAGGTCATATTTCAAGTTTTTGATACCTTTTAATTCCGCAGAGTTCTAGCTACTTACACATCTTTGTTGAATACCTAACCACAGGACAGAGAGAGGAAGATTTAAGAAAACTACTCCTAAGTGCCCTATGTTAAGTTTTTGAAAAAAAATTACCTTTATGACTCATTATACTTGTTTTAACTGATCTCGCAGCTCATGACATGTATGTGTTTTGTTTAAAACAACAGCGGATACAAACGGATGCCAGCTTGATTTTGTTTCGTTGCACAAGAAAATTAAATCAATCTTACAGATGCCCGTCATCTATAAATAGATTTCACTAAAAATACCATTAAAGCATGCTCAGGCCACGTTCAAAAGAATCATCCTTTTGGAATCTCGTGGGATATTAAATATTATGAAAAACTGGATCATTGGATAAAATGCAATTCGAGAGTTTTCATTGGCTATTGGTTATGAGGCATTATACCATGATCTACAAACATAGCAAGCATATGCGTGATTTTTTGGGCCTCTTTATTTTTATTGTAGTCTAGTTTTCCATTTTTTGGGGGTGTTTTTTAATAAAACAATTATTCCCCCCGCGCTTGTTGGATATGAGATGATTATAGCCAACGAGGCGCTACGCGCCTCGTCGGCTAACTATCATCTCATATCCAACGTGCGTTCGTGGAATAATTGTTAATTATATCACTCGAAATCATTGCATTACTAATGACAAGAACCTTCTTTCAACCTTTCCGTAAGTAGAAAGCACGATTCGGTCACGTGGTACGAAGTAAATTACGCTGGGACGCAAGTTACACAGTGGGAGTTTCAAAACAAAGGAAAGTCGGGCTGGACTGGTACTAGTTCCTTTGTTTTGGAAGTCCCATTGTCTAGCTTGCGTCCCTGCATAATTTATTCTGTACCATGTAAGCGGATCGTGCAAAGGGCCTATTGTTATGAAAGACATCAGCGAAAAAAAGTAAAGAAACTAATGATAGTACCTAGAAAATGGAATTATCGACCAACTGAGTTCAAAACATCTGCATTGCTTTTGCAATGTTCAACTACTATACAGCAATTTGATGGCTAAACACATTCTGTGCAACATCGCAATTATGACTTTAAACCTCAACTTTTTAAGATGAATTATATATACTACACTGCGAGTACTCCAACCAAGCAACCAAGCAAAAACACCTTGCCTGCAAAAACGATGATAAATTTATTGCCTCTGATTACATGGATAATTGTTTCGGAAATTGACCGTTTTCACTCGTTGAATGTAGCTTGATTTTGACTTGGACAACAAATGCCCTTCTGAAAGATTTCAGTCGTAAACACCGCAAAACAAGTTTATCTCAAATACGAAAATACAAATGGGAGAGGTGTATGTGGTCCTATGCTGTTTTAATTCATACTCCTTTCTTAATTATAATGATTGTTTCAACAGTTACGTAGTCCGTCAAATTTTACACGCCAAACACCACGCTTGATAGGTACAATATGGAGGTTAAGATTAGTGGAGAGGATTACCTGGAAACTAAACGAAAAACCGTGATCAATCCAGTAACAACACCAGAAACAGAAGTGCAAGGGTAAGTGATATATCAAATACTGGAGACTGTGTTTGATCACGTCTGCAAACACTGAGAACGAACGTTGAAAATATAGCGCACGGCAGAACATTTTTGGTAAATTTTAAAGTGTTTAGAAATGTGGTAAAACACTGTCTCCATTGTAAATGGTTTGAACCCAGGAGTATCAGTAGTTCGTATTGTGTGATCGTCCGGGTGAGAATAGTTCTGAAAAGAACTGTTGCTGGTGACTGACGTTTCGACAACCTGAGCGGAAGTCATCTTCAGCGTCAAGTAAATAGTGTTTGTCAGTCGATGATGCTATAAGTTTGGTCCGTTGGTAGTGATTGGTCAGTTAAGCCATGATAGTATTGGCTGGAAGACTCATGTAAAGTTAGTCATCAGTCATTGGTCGGTTTCGATCCGTCTTTTGTTAGTCAAGTTGGTCTGTTAGAGTCCGTCAATTGTAAGTCAAAATTATTAAGCCGGTCTGTTAGAAGTCCGTTTGTCGGTTTCGTTTTCGTTTTCGTCACTTGACAAACTTAAACAAGTGTTACCAACTAACTTACTTGACACTGTTATGACAATCGCCGACAGGCGAGCCGACAAAACCAAGGACCGCGTTCGTACTGAACAAGAACGAAAACTGACACGACTTCAACGCAATAAAGACAAAAAACGATTGAAAACTGACGATAACTGGGTCAGGAATATTTCTTCCCGTCCCTTAGACAAAACCGAGACTCACGTACTGTCCTACGGACTAAAACACTCAGTGACGCCTAAACGTATACCGACCGGGTCTATTGTATCCAGTGTTGAGGCGGTTCTGTCTCGTCAACGAGACTTATCAGAATCTGCCAAGGATAACATCAGAAGCAGAATTGCTTCCACGGTACAATCAGCCTCTATTCCCGACAATAACTTGACGAAAGACGAACAGCAAGCATTGAAACGACTGAAAAACGACAACAACATTGTGATACTACCAGCCGACAAAGGACGTGTGACTGTTGTTATGGACAAAACTGACTACTTTGAAAAAATGGACGCACTTGTTAACGACAAACAAACTTACGAAGAACTTAAACGCGACCCGATGCCGGCACTTCAACGTAAACTTAACAGCAAAATACTAACCCTTAAAAAGACTGACGCTATTGACACTCAACGCTACTATCGACTGAGGTGCTCTGTACCACAGCCACCTAAACTTTACGGACTACCGAAACTGCACAAACCTGGTATACCTATGCGACCTATAGTCTCATTCTGTGGGTCCCCTACGTATCAACTGTCTAAGTACTTGACGAACATACTGCAACCACTAACTGACAAATCAAGACGCAATCTACAATCGACGGAGAACTTTATTGACGCTATTAAGACAGTACAGATACCTGACGACTACAAACTTGTGTCTTTTGATGTGAAATCACTGTTCACCAGTATTCCACTTCAATTGGCGTTACATTGTACTGAGACCGCTGTACAACAATCCACAGTTAAACTACCGTTACCGACAGAAGACATTATGGATTTACTGAACCTTTGCCTTACATCGACTTACTTTCAGGACAACGGTAAACACTACAAACAGTTGCATGGAACAGCTATGGGGTCGCCCGTTTCTGTTGTTGTCGCAGAAGTTGTGATGCAACACGTAGAGGAACGCGCCCTTGCAACTTGCCGACAAACAATACCGCTCTGGTTACGCTACGTTGACGACACTTTTACCGCCGTTCACAAAGACGAAATCAACGCTTTCCACGACCACCTTAACGAACAGAACGCCGACATCCAGTTTACCAAAGAAATCGAAGAAAATGGAAAACTTCCTTTTCTAGACTGTTTGGTAAGGCGTGACAACAACGAACTGCGAACAACAGTGTACAGAAAACCAACGCATACCGACAGATTACTTGACAAATCATCCTACAACCCGACTTCACACAAAGCCACGACTATAAAGACTTTGACGAGACTAGCGCAACAAGTTTGCGATACACCGGACAGCTTACGTGACGAAAACAAATACCTTGAACGTGTTTTTATCAAAAACAACTACAACGCTGACTTTATTAGACAAAACATTTTCCGACCTACTGAAACTGACGCAACGAACAAGAATCCCACACCTGCTACTACAGTGACTATACCTTACATTAAGGGAACTTCTGAGACCATCTCACGGATCTTACAGCCCTACAACATCCGCGTAGCCCACAAACCTACAACTACGTTACGGCACTTACTGACCGACGTTAAAAACCGAGACGAACCCAACAACAGATAGGGAGCTGTTTACAAGGTCAAATGCTCCGACTGCCAGGCCTCCTGCATTGGTGAGACTGGCAGAGACCTTAACAAGAGACTGACTGAACACAAACGAGCCACGAGAAATGGTGATATCAACAATCACATTGCTGTGCATCATCAACTGACAAACCACAACATTGACTGGGACTCTGCTCAATGCTTAACCTACAGTACAAACTATTTTCAACGACTGACTCTGAAAGCTGGTACACTAACTTAGAACAAACGCCTCTTAACAGATGTCAACAACTACCGGCACCTTACAAACGACTTATCCGCGACGAAAACGAAACCGGCAAACGGACTTCTAACAGACCGGCTTAATAATTTTGACTTACAATAGACGGACTCTAACAGACCAACTTGACTAACAAAAGACGGATCGAAACCGACCAATGACTGATGACTAACTTTACATGAGTCTTCCAGCCAATACTATCATGGCTTAACTGACCAATCACTATCAACGGACCAGACTTATAGCATCATCGACTGACAAACACTATTCACTTGACTCTGAAGATGACTTCCGCTCAGGTTGTCGAAACGTCAGTCACCAACAACAGTTCTTTTCAGAACTACACTCACCCGGACGATCACACAATACGAACTACTGCCTCCATTGTTAGGAATATGTTTCAATCTGAAATAAAGTAAGGAGAAAACTGAAAAACAGAATCGAGTGAAATGTGTTTAGATGACCATACACAACCACAGGACGGTGATGTTCTTTGTTAATATGTCTTAAACTCAGCCAAGTTGACGGGCGGACTGGGGGAGGGGGGCAGTATTCTGATACAATGAGATCGTCGCACGTTTTAGAGGATATCATTCTTGGTTTGATGGAGCCTAGTGTTTTTAACTGTGAGAAAGGTTTAAAACTGGAAAGTAATGAGGCCGCGCCCACAAAACGCGATTCCGACTCCTTTTATGGATTTCTTTTAAACTCTACGAGGAAATACAGGTAATGCTTGAGTGGGGGAACCCCGCAATAAACTAGCAACCTATCCAGTGAGAGAGAAAATAGCAGTAGTCGTTTTATGCCATGCTAACTGGAGATAATTCAGCAACTACCTCTTAGGCGACTGGCTTGAACGGATGCTCTATCTACCTACCTAATCCAAAGTGATAAAAACAGCAAGTGTACTATATCCCTCTCACTCAAGTAGTATTTTTTGTCATTAATGCAATTTTATTTAACTGTCTATTATTTTTCCACCGCTTTACTATCGGGAAAGGACTAATTGTTTCAGTTACATGGGAAGAAAATTTTGATGGAACTCATATTTTGCACAACATTTTTGGAACAAATGCCGATTGTTATTTCCTTTTAGAAACTAACTTGTCATCAAAGCCAGTTTCATGGTTTCAATATTTTGCAGCGCCAGCAGAAACAGCCTGTCAGGCCATCATTTTTAGGAAACATATTAAGTTGTTTCTGTGCAAAAGTATAATGACTGGGATTGAATTGACTTTTACGCTGTGCTATATATCCTAAACGCCGTTTTAAAGTCGCTATAAAATATTTGTTTTGTGATAAATGAATAAAGATGGTAAATCTTAAGGTCGCTAATAAAGTGTGAAAAGAGAACTGACCAACATAACTACGAGCGTGGAACAAAGAAAATATTTTTCCCCTTGCTGTACGCTCGTGTTCACTTTTCACATTTTATTACGGAGCTTAAAATTTGCCATCCTATTCATTTATCCCAGTCACGATGACTTCGACAGTGCTGATCCTAGCAGTATGCAGAACGCCTATCACATTTGAACACAGTCAAATGACTTTCCGTGCGTGAGTTCTTGTAGCTCAGTGGATAAAGTGCTGCCCGATGTTCGGGAGGTCATGGGTTTGATTCCTGTTGGTGACTCAGATTTTTTATTTGTCCAACGGTCGTGTCATTATGATCAGTTCACTTATTTGTTATATTTGTGTATCAGATAGTGGTTGCGAATGGAGAGGAAACGTTATCGCAAACTGCAATCAACTGGTCGGCGTATGGAATCTCAGCCTATATACCGGAGGTAAGTACTCAGATGCAACTGATTTTAAAAAACCTTGCTACAAGAAGAAAATATATAGATTGTAATAGCCATGCGTCCACTTTAAAACTCGAATTTTAAAGTGCTACTGCGACCAAAAATCAATTCTACTTTTTCATATTTTAAAATTATGTAACTGAACCACTAACCGACCGAAGTTTTAAGCCTTCATTTCAGAAGCCACCTGTTTATTTTGACTGAAATTTTATGCAGCACGGGAGTTTCGAACTTTCAGACTTTAAAACTCTTGTTTTGCATGTACAACAAGCTGCGTTTACACGCTACAATTTTAAGCATGTGAGTCTTTGACGTCATCCTATCCGCGGCCTCGATCCAACGCTCTGAAATCCAATCGGTCAGGTTCGAACGTGAACAATGGCGGACCGTGAAATCCTAAACTTGCGCTCAAAGAAAACAGTCTTTATATCAAACTCGAAGCAAAATATTTTGCCAGTGAGGTGTCAAACAAACACGCTTTTAAAATCTGAAGGAAAAAGAGAAATGAAGTTTTTGATCATAGTAGCACTTTAACTCTCGCCCACATGCTTCTTCGGTAACAAGTAAGTTTACTTCACGAATCTAACCAATATGAAGCACTTGCTTCCCAGCTAACCGTTAGATATACATACATATAACACGAAGACGCCTTTAGGCGATTCCGTAAGATACTTGGGCTAGGGAACGTAGCATTGGAATGAATTGTGAGTTTAAGTGCCACGATTAATCAGTTATATCAGCCAAAAAAATCACTGAAGAAAGTTTTGAAGGAAGTGTCACTGTGCTTGTAGTGGAAAATAGCGTAGGCGGAAAATTACTGTGCGAGCAGAGTCCTCTTCCCCGGCTCCAATTTCCTCTTTCCGGGTGATCTTCAAGATGAAACCCGAGCGTGCGTGGTGTTCTAGAAATGACATCAAAACTGGCAGAAATACGGCAAAGTGAAAAATGGAATTTGTTTTAAGGCCATATCCCTTACGTCGAGAACTGCCAGAAAATATTGAGACATGGATGGTAACGCGACGTTTTAATTATTTGAAGACTAAAATATTGTGAAGGGCTGTGTTACCGTGAGTCGGCTAAAACATTAACAGGCTTAATAATACACATGAAAAATTGCTCGATTCTGATTGGCTGAGAGCAGTGCAGTTTGAGTGTAACGCCAGTGCAAATTACACATCGTAATTCTGGATTATGATTTGCAGAAAGACAATGAGAAATTTTTCAGGACAATGATATCATGTAAAGCAATGACAAAAATCTTGTATGGAAACTTTGAAAAAAGTTTTCTCCAACACGAAAGAAGTGGCTTCAAGAAACATCTTCCAGCGAGCCTGTAGCTTTCCAGACGCGGTCTGTGATTGGAGAACGAAACAATAGATGATACAACAGAAACAATGCCCACAGCCCTGATAACAAAGGAAGCTACAGGTCATACGGACGAATGAAAATAGAGGTCTGGAAGAACTACAGAATTACTGCTTTTTTCTGAGCGGGTTTTCTCGTTCAATTTGAAATAGTTAATTTGCACTTGTGAGTTTTTCAGAAAGCTGAAATTGCACTCGCCGCAGCGGCTCGTGCAATTTCAGCTTTTTGAAAAACTCACAAGTGCAAATTAATTCCAAATTGAGCTCGAAACCGTATGATTACGTATACAAAACACTGATTGTCTGTTATATAACTGGAATCTCTTTTGTGTGAGAGAAGAACAAAAGTAGGATAACTATGAAAACATTAACAAAAGCATTGATTGTTCTTAGAGGCTCACTTGTGTGAGGTAAAAACGAGGCACACCGTAACGTTACTGGTATATTCAAGCTGATAATCATTCATGTGTGTGCTTGTTTATTCGAGTTAACGAAAGAATCTATCAGAAGCACGCGGGATACTTCTTAACAAATATTTCCCTTTGTCATGATTTATAGATGTTAATAGTGGAGCACTGAAAATAACGTAAACATCAAATGCCATAAACCTTCTCGAGAGCACCCTTTACACGTGCGTTCTGGTAAACAGGTAAGCTCAATGTCAGCAAGAATACACAAAACGTTAAACATACACGTAGCATGATTGTCGACTCATGGATTGAACTGCGAAAATTTCGATAGAGTAAAACTCTCGAGGCTTAAATATCTTCAATTGCAAACCAACAAATATTTGAACCAATTTTTGAATTGGTTGGTGTCGATACTTTCCGTGATGGACTCCTTGATTTGTGAATACACTTATGCAATGAATATCGTGTTTCAAAGTTGCTTCAAAACGTCTTGTTAATGTTAGACAAAGCAGTTAGGGACGTTGGCCGGATGAACTTGCAGGTTTGGTGCCTGAACTCGTTGGTTCGTTTCAGTGGCAGGCTGAGTGGACAGTAAATTTAGTGCCGGCCCGTAACATGGAACGGATGATGTTCAATTCAATACACAATGTCGAAATGCCTTCTAAAATGGTTTATCTTCTGTTCATGTTTATTTCCTCTCCTTGCCAGAATCGCAGAATCGCGAAATCTTCCTTGCCCAAATCGCAGAAATTATGCTTGGAAATTACAGTCTTTGCCATGTTTGGAAATAAAAATAGTTTCAGCTGTCAATCAAATTTGCCGTTTTGCGTCGACGAAATTCACCCGAAACCTTACCGTGGTCTGGCACAGGCATCCAACGGAAAAAGTGTTGTGTTATTTCTCAAAATAACGGACAGATATAATAAGCAGTAAATATAACTATTTACAGCATTTGTAACTTATTTAGGTCTGACAGATATAATGGGACTATTACAGCATTTATAACTTAAAAAACTTAATAACTCAGGTCTGGCTGCTAAAAAAAAAAGATTATATTCATTCTTAAAAGTACAATGAAGTAAACATTTAATCTCAGCTGGTACT
>CM042757.1:695421-709006 GCA_022496165.2 Catalaphyllia jardinei
GTCGCACGTTTTAGAGGATATCATTCTTGGTTTGATGGAGCCTAGTGTTTTTAATTGAGAGAAAGGTTTAAAACTGGAAAAAAAAAATTCTGAAAGTAATGAGGCCGCGCCCACAAAACGCGATTCCGACTCCTTTTAGGGATTTCTTTTAAACTCTACGAGGAAATACATGTAATGCTTGAGTGGGGAAGCCCCGCAATAAACTAGCAACCTATCCAGTAAGAGAGAAAATAGCAGTAGTCGTTTTATGCCATGCTAACCGGAGATAATTCAGCAACTACCTCTTAGGCGACTGGCTTGAACTAATGCTTTATCTACCTACCTTATCCAAAGTGATAAAAACAGCAAGTGTACTATATCCCTCTCACTCAAGTAGTATTTTTTGTCATTAATGCAATTTTATTTAACTGTCTATTTCCACCGCTTTACTATCGGGAAAGGACTAATTGTTTCAGTTACCTGGGAAGAAAATTTTGATGGAACTCATATTTTGCACAACATTTTTCGAACAAATGCCGATTGTTATTTCCTTTTAGAAACTAACTTGTCATCAAAGCCAGTTTCATGGATATTGACGTGGGAAGAATGAGGAGCGTTTAAATTCTACTATGCCACAGCCAAGGGCTTATTGGGCTACTGACAAGGTACTGTGATAGTTTAGAAACAGACACTGCAATATTTTGCAGCGCCAGCAGAAACAGCCTGTCAGGCCATCATTTTTAGGAAACATATTAAGTTGTTTCTGTACAAAAGTATAATGACTGGGATTGAATTGACTTTTCCGCTGTGCTATATATCCTAAACGCCGTTTAAAAGTCGCGATAAAATATTTGTTTTGTGATAAATGAATAAAGATGGTAAATTTTAAGGTCGCTAATAAAGTGTGAAAAGAGAACTGATCAACATAACTACGAGCGTGGAACAAAGAAAATACTTTTTTCTTTGCCCCACGCTCGTGTTCACTTTTCACATTTTATTACGGAGCTTAAAATTTGCCATCTTATTCATTTATCCCAGTCACGATGACTTCGACAGTGCTGATCTAGTATGCAGAACGCCTATCACATTTGAACACAGTGAAATGACTTTCCGTGCGTGAGTTCTTGTAGCTCAGTGGATAGAGTGCTGCCCGATGTTCGGGAGGTCATGGGTTTGATTCCTGTTGGTGACTCAGATTTTTTATTTGTCCCACGCTCGTGTCATTATGATCAGTTCACTTATTTGTTATATTTGTGTATCAGATAGTGGTTGCGAATGGAGAGGAAACGTTATCGCAAACTGCAATCAACTGGTCGGCGTATGGAATCTCAACCCATATACCGGAGGTAAGTACTCAGATGCAACTGATTTTAAAAAACCTTGCTACAAGAAGAAAATATATAGATGTAATGGCCATGCGTCCACTTTAAAACTCGAACTTTAAAGTGCCACTGCGACCAAAAATCAATTCTACTTTTTCTTATTTTAAAACTATGTAACTGAACCACTAAGCGACCAAAGTTTTAAGTTTTTTAAGTTTTAAAAAATGGAATTTGTTTTAAGGCCATATCCCTTACGTTGAGAACTGCCAGAAAATATTGAGACATGGATGGTAACGCGACGTTTTAATTATTTGAAGACTAAAATATTGTGAAGGGCTGTGTTGCCGTGAGTCGGCTAAAACATTAACAGGCTTAATAATACACATGAAAAATTGCTCGATTCTGATTGGCTGAGAGCAGTGCAGTTTAAGTGTAACGCCAGTGCAAATTACACATCGTAATTCTGGATTATGATTTGCAGAAAGACAATGAGAAATTTTTCAGGACAATGATATCATGTAAAGCAATGACAAAAATCTTGTATGGAAAGTTTGAAAAAAGTTTTCTCCAACACGAAAGAAGTGGCTTCAAGAAACATCTTCCAGCGAGCCTGTAGCTTTCCAGACGCGGTCTGTGATTGGAGAACGAAACAATAGATGATACAACAGAAACAATGCCCACAGCCCTGATAACAAAGGAAGCTACAGGTCATACGGACGAATGAAAATAGAGGTCTGGAAGAACTACAGAATTACTGCTTTTTTCTGAGCGAATTTTTTCATGTTTGTATTATTAATAAGTAATCATACGGGTTTTCTCGTTCAATTTGAAATAGTTAATTTGCACTTGTGAGTTTTTCAGAAAGCTGAAATTGCACTCGCCGCAGCGGCTCGTGCAATTTCAGCTTTTTGAAAGACTCACTTGTGCAAATTAATTCCAAATTGAACTCGAAACCGTATGATTACGTATACAAAACACTGATTGTCTGTTATATAACTGGAATCTCTTGTGTGAGAGAAGAACTGAAGTAGGATAACTATGAAAACATTAACAAAAGCATTGATTGTTCTTAGAGGCTCACTTGTGTGAGGTAAAAACGAAACACACCGTAACGCCATTCAAGCTGATAATCATTCATGTGTGTGCTTGTTTATTCGAGTTAACGAAAGAATCTATCAGAAGCACGCGGGATACTTCTTAACAAATATTTCCCTTTGTCATGAATTATAGATGTTAATAGTGGAGCACTGAAAATAACGTAAACATCAAATGGCATAAACCTTCTCGAGAGCACCCTTTACATGTGCGTTCTGGTAAACAGGTAAGCTCAATGTCAGCAAGAATACACAAAACGTTAAACATACACGTAGCATGATTGTCGACTCATGGATTGAACTGCGAAAATTTCGATAGAGTAAAACTCTCGAGGCTTAAATATCTTCAATTGCAAACCAACAAATATTTGAACCAATTTTTGAATTGGTTGGTGTCGATACTTTCCGTGATGGACTCCTTGATTTGTGAATACACTTATGCAATGAATATCGTGTTTCAAAGTTGCTTCAAAACGTCTTGTTAATGTTAGACAAAGCAGTTAGGGACGTTGGCCGGATGAACTTGCAGGTTTGGTGCCTGAACTCGTTGGTTCGTTTCAGTGGCAGGCTGAGTGGACAGTAAATTTAGTGCCGGCCCGTAACATGGAACGGATGATGTTCAATTCAATACACAATGTCGAAATGCCTTCTAAAATGGTTTATCTTCTTTTCATGTTTATTTCCTCTCCTTGCCAGAATCGCAGAATCGCGAAATCTTCCTTGCCCAAATCGCAGAAATTATTGCTTGGAAATTACAGTCTTTGCCATGTTTGGAAATAAAAATAGTTTCAGCTGTCAATCAAATTTGCCGTTTTGCGTCGACGAAATTCACCCGAAACCTTACCGTGGTCTGGCACAGGCATCCAACGGAAAAAGTGTTGTGTTATTTCTCAAAATAACGGACAGATATAATAAGCAGTAAATATAACTATTTACAGCATTTGTAACTTATTTAGGTCTGACAGATATAATGGGACTATTACAGCATTTATAACTTAAAAAACTTAATAACTCAGGTCTGGCTGCTAAAAAAAAAAAGATTATATTCATTCTTAAAAGTACAATGAAGTAAACATTTAATCTCAGCTGGTACTCTTTCCCAAATTTTTGATGCCGTTACTTTAAATCTAGCAAGGCCATAGTTAGTTCTCAGGAAGCTGGTCTGGAAAGGTTTTGATTAGTGGCATATCTGGTATTATAATTATGAACTTCAGAGGCAGGCAGGACTAGATCATAGATAGCAGGAGGTGTTTCTTCTTTTAAATGTGTATTATTTTATGTATAAGGGAGCCGATTTTAAACTTAAAAACGTTCTCTAGCTTCAGAATTTTTAGTTCAATTGCAAACCAACAGATATTTGAGCCAATTTTTGAAATGGTTGGTGTCGATGTTTTCCGTGATGGACTCCTTAATTTGTGTCAAAGTTGCTTCAAACGTCTTGTTTAGACTCGGCTTAACGTTAGGCACGTAGGCCCGATGAACACGCAGGTTCGATTGCTGAACTCGTTGGTTCGTTTGGAAGGCCGAGTGAACAGTGAACTCGTTGGTTCGAAGCGTAACACGGAACGGATGATGTTATTTACACAAACTTGAAATGCCTTCTAAAATGTCTTACCTTCTGTTTATTTTCTGTCCTTGCCAGAATCGCAGAATCGCAGAATGTTCCTTGCTAGAATCGCGGGATGCTTGGAAATTACAGTCCTTGTTAGAATTGCAGAATCGCAGAATGTTTGGAAATAAAAATAGTATTAGCTTTCAGGTGGATTTCATTGTCAATCAATTTTGTCGTTTTGCGTCGACGATGAAAAAGAAATCCCGGGCAAACCTTACCGTGGCCTGCCACAGGCATCCCACGGAAAAAAAAGAGAGCACAATAAAATTAGTGCTAGGTAACAGAAGATTAAATTTAGATCAAAGAGAAGCTTAAATTTAGATCAAAGAGAAGCTTAATAATTAAACTGTTTCTCACTGGGAATTTAACTAACTGAATAGTATTGTAAAAAGTCGTGCGTAATATTATAGCAAATAGTCGTGCGTTTTTGTCATGAGCCCCTGGCTCGAGAGATTAGGCAACCACTCCCTACGCTAACGACTTAGACTGTTAGACTGGGTTTACACTAGAGGAAATTGTTTTGGATTCGTGACGACGGTATTGGTTTGGCCGTTTACAGGCAAGCGGACGAATCCGAAATAAAAACTCCCCGGAGATTTTGAATCCGGAATTTAAAGTGGGAACTTTGAATCCAATAACTTTTGAATTCGGAGAGTTTTGTCGTGTGAAAGGTTTTATCTCGAATCCGGATATTTTACTGCTTGGGATCTTTTGAGTTTGCGGTGAACCAAAATGGCAGATGTAGTAATGGAGTCGACGGAGTCACAGTCGTAGCAAATTGATGGCCATTGACGGCGGTGGTTGCTTCATTCTGTTACAGGTCCAGATTAAGATAGTCCTCAGAAACCAAAATTATCGACTCAAACAGTGTCGACGACCTCCACGCATAATCGGAGAAGGCGATATCGATCCAAAACCTCAAAGATTCAGGGTAAAAAAAAGTAAAGTCTTCTTACGAGCCAAGTGGCTCATTAGGCCGGAGCTTATCCCGGTTTCCTTAGCATGAAGCGACTGAGAGTATTTCTACTCCCCCCTGGATGTGATGCTAGTCCATCGCAGCGTTACCCCCAGCATTAATTTTGCTGGTACCCATTTATACACCTGGGTGGAGAGAGGCACTGTGAGAGTAAAGTGTCTTGCCCAAGAACACAACACAATGTCCCAGGCCAGGGCTCGGACCGGACCGCTCGATCCGCAGACGAGCGCACTAACCATGAGGCCACCCCGCCTATCAAGGATTCAGGATAAGACCAGGACAAATGCCTGGTAGAACAACATGATTGGCAACAATAGAGTACTATGCAAGTGGTAAGAAAACTTCAGACTGTTTTAACCTAACCCTAGCCTTTTTTTGGTGGCATTTTGTATTTCGTTGTCGAGACAACGAACAGCTTGTTAAAATTTCATCACGAATTTTCCCGGAGTTTTCGTTGTGTGTAAACAGTCAGGAATCCGAATATCCTTTCAGTGTAAATGCCTAAGAATCCGAATACTCTAAAACTAATGAATCCAGCAACATTTACGAATCCGGAAAATTCTCCTCTAGTATAAACCTAGTCTTAAAGTTACCTTGCCTTACCTTGTCTTGAAAGCTAAATTCTTCTAAATTAATTGACCTGTGATTCTTTTCCTCATTCTAGTCTTAAATTGATCTAACGATTGACTAAACTTGAAATAATACATAATAATACATGCATACTGTAAATAATGAATAAAGATATCTAAATAAACATTTAATGACAGTCCTTATAAGATGGTAATGTTGTTGTGACTAGGTTCAAATCCTAGTATACCTTTTGATCTCCACTTTGCATTGGTGTCGCAATATTAATTTGATGGTGAAACATACCTCATGTAACATAACATCAGTAGTTATGAGGGGAGGGGTTATGACACACAATTAAAAAAATGAGTGTCAAAAAATTTTTTATAAGGGAAAGAGTTAAAGGTAAAAACAAAAGCTAAAAAGGGGTATAGATAAAAATTTGATACTATTTATACTTAAAAAAATAAATATTAAGAGTATAAATGGAAGCTTATTTAAATACACCAGAAATGCAAAAATTAAGAAAAGAAGACTATAAAGAATATAGAAAGAGATATAATGTATTTAGACTAAAGTCAACTGAATGGTATTGTGATATCTGTAATAATGGTAAGAACTATAGATTAGGAGGAAAATGGACTCATTTAAGTACTAAAAAGCATGAGAGAAATTTATATAAACAAAGCAATTTAATAAAATTATAATTTAAGAAATAAAATAATTTAAAAAAAATGACACTCTATAATATATTAGATTATGATAAAATCTCAAAAAAAAGCTGCTAATTCATATAATATGAATGAAATTAATAGATATATCATGAATCAACCAATTAAAAAGATAGTTATTAACCCAATATTGCAAATAGGTGGTAAACCTGTTTTTAAAAGACCTAAGTTACCAGAACCATTACAACCAACACCATATGTTCCACCAAAACCAACACCAAAACCAAGAATAAAAAGCAAGAGACCAACACCTGCTCCAAGAAATTTTATTCCAAAACCAATTAGAGCTGATATTGCTCAATTTATAGAAAAAATAAAACCATTTTATAAGCCAGAAGCAATAGCAGCATTTAGAAAAGAATTAAATGATAAACAAAACCAAGTAAATCCAATTAAAAAATTAGATAATGCTTTTGGTAATTATGCATTATCTGCAGAAATAGATATTTTTGATAAAAAAGATCCAAGAAATCAATTTAGTAGGGTTTATTATTGGATTGAAAAATTATTACTTACATACTTAAATAAAAATAGAGGACTAAAATTTAGTATTGCAATTAAAATATTATTTTATAAACGTAAATTTGATGAAAATGGTGAAGAATTTAGAGAATATATTGAGGGTTCATTTAGTAATATTGATAATCCAGAAGTTGTAACAAATAGTGAAGAGATAAAAGATAAGTATAATTTTATTGTAGAGGTTATATTAGAAAAAATATCAAAATGGTTATCTCAAGGATCTGGTTTAATAATAGAGGAGATAAAGAGTAATTTTATTAATATTGCAAAATATTCTCCAATTGGTGGTGGATCATATCTACCATTACCAAAAGAATTACAAAACCCAAAAAAAGGTTTGATAAATATTAAAAATAATGATGAATATTGTGTGATTTGGAATTCAATAAGACAAGATAATCCAAAAGATAAAAATCCACAAAGAATTACACCATTAGATAGAAGTTGTTTTAAAGATTATGATTTAAAAGGAATTAACTTTCCTTGTAAAGTACCTGATATAAAGAAGTTAGAAGATAGAATAAATAAAAATATTAATATTTTTACATATGATAATGGTGTATATCCACTTTATATTAGTGAAAAAGATAATAAAATAATATTAAACATGCTTCAAATACAAAATGAAGATAAAACTCACTATGTTTACATAAAAGATATAAATAGACTTTTATATAATAAGAATAAAAGAAAGTGTAGAATGTATTACTGTGTTCGATGCTTACATGGTTTTATAAGAGAAGACCTTTTAGAACGTCATAAACCTAATTGTAAAGATATAAATGAAGGAAACTGTGCAACAAGATTGCCAGAAATGTTTAAAGATATAAATGGTAAATGGAGAATACCAACTACTCACTTTAAAAATCATACAAAAAAATTAAAACAACCATTTACTATCTATGCTGATTTTGAAGCATTAATAGAAGATTTAAAACCACAAAGAAAGAGTCCTAATGAATCTTTTACAATAAAAGAAAAGAGACATATTCCATGTAGTTTTGGTTATAAATTAGTTTGTACTTATGATAATAATTTTAGTAAACCAATTAAATTTTATAGAGGAAAAGATGTTATAGAAGAGTTTTTAAATTGTATATTAGAAGAAGAGAAATACTGCAAAGAGGTTGTAGAAAACTATTTTAATAAACCTTTAATAATGAGTAGAGAAGATGAAGAAAAATTCAAAAATGCAAAAGAATGTCACATTTGTCTTAAGAAATATAAAAAGGATGAAAAACCTGTAAGAGACCACTGTCATATAACTGGTAAATATAGAGGTTCTGCACATAATGAATGTAATCTTAAATTTAGAGTAAGTGCTGATAATTTAAAAATACAAGTAGTATTTCATAACTTAAGAGGTTATGATGGTCATCTTATTGTAAAAGAGATTGGTGCTATATTAAAAGAAAAAAATAAGATAATAGATTTAGAAAACATAGAAATAGAAAGATATAATGAAGAACATAATAAAAATAAAAAGAAAAAGAAACGTAATCTTAATATTGGAATAATACCAAGAAATATAGAACAATATTTAACATTTTCAATAGGTAATATATCTTTTATTGATAGTGCTCAATTTTTACTTGGTTCATTAGAGAGTTTAGCAAGTTGTTTAGCAAGAAGTAAAGAGAATAAATTTAAATATCTTAGAGAATATTTTAAAGATGATGAAGAGTTTGAGTTGTCAAAGAGAAAAGGAGTATATCCTTATAGCTATATAGACTCATTTCAAAAGTTTAATGAGACTAGTTTACCAGAAAAGAAATACTTTTTTAATGATTTAGTAGATAGAGATATTGAAGATAAAGATTATGATCATGCAAAAAAAGTTTGGGAAAAGTTTAAGATAAAAAATATAGGAGAATACCATGATTTATATCTAAAGATTGATGTTTTATTATTATCAGATATATTTGAAAATTTTAGAGATACATGCTTAAAATATTATGGATTAGATCCACAACATTATTTATCATCACCAAGTTTAGCTTGGGATTCAGCATTAAATAATAAAAGGGGAGTAAATAGTGGAGGAATATATTTAGATAAAATAATACAGGAAAACATAGACCAACTCTTATTTTTTGAAAGAGCAAAGAGAGGAGGAATATGTAATATTCCACATAGAAATGCTATAGCAAATAATAAATATTTAAGTAATTATAATCCAAAAGAGAAAAGCACTTATATAATTTATCTTGATGCAAATAACCTTTATGGTTGGGCAATGTCAGAACCACTACCATATGGTGGATTTAAATGGTTAGAAGGTTTTCCAGAAGATAAAATGTTGCCAAAAGTAAAGGGTAAAGGAAGGTTTTATGAAGTAGACTTAGAGTATCCAAAAGAGTTGCATGATTCACATAATGACTATCCTTGTGCACCGGAGAGTATAAATATAACAAATGATATGTTATCAGACTTATGTCATGAATTAAAAGATAAGTTTAATATATCAGATACAAAAGTAAAAAAGCTAATGACAACACTAAATGATAAAAAGAATTATGTAGTTCATGAAAGACTTTTAGAGTATTATTTAGAATTAGGTTTAAAATTAAAAAAGGTGCATAGGGTAATTGAATTTTTTGAAAAACCATGGTTGAAAGACTATATTCAATTTAATACAGATATGAGAACAAATGCAGAGACTGATTTTGAAAAAGATTTTTTTAAACTAATGAATAACAGTGTTTATGGAAAGACAATGGAAAATGTTAGAAAGAGATGTAGTGTTTACCTTGAGACAGATAAAGAGCAGTTTCTTAAAAAGGTAAAAACACCTTATTATGCTGGTTGTAAAATATTTTCAAAAGATTTAGTTGCTGTTAGTATGAGAAAGAAAGAGGTTTTAATAGATAAACCAATATACTGTGGTGTTGCTATTCTTGAATTAAGCAAATTACTTATGTATAAATTTCACTATGGAACGATAAAACCACTATATGGTGATAAAGCAAAACTATTGTTTACTGATACTGACTCACTTATGTATGAAATAGAGACAGAAGATGTTTATGAAGACCTTTTTCAATTTAGAGATCAATTAGATAATCATAAATATCCAAAAGATTCAAAATTTAAATTTACTGAAAACAAACAAGTGATTGGAAAGTTTAAAGATGAGACTGCTGGAATACCTATAACAAAATTTGTTGGATTAAAGAGTAAAATGTATTCATTTGAAACAGAAAAGAAAATATTTGAAAGAGGAAAAGAAAAGATAATACATGAAGAGAAAATAAAAGCAAAAGGAATAAAGAAATATTTAATAGATAATGATCACCCAAATGAGAGATACTTTAATTATTCTCATTTTGAAGATGTCCTATTTAATCAAAAAATAATAAAGACAGAGATAATATGTATTAGATCAGACTATCATGAAATGTATAATATATTAATGAATAAAACAAGTCTATCATGTTATGATGATAAGAGATATGTACTAGATGACGTAATAAGTAGTTATGCATATGGTCATTACAAAATTTAGGATAGATCTTTTAAATCTTTTATATCTATCCAACTGTTGAATTTTTCAGGGTAACCTTTCCATTTCACTAAAGCTTTGTTGCCTTTTTTTCTAATTACTTTTTCTATTCTGAAAACAGTTTGATCTGTCTTTTGCAGCTCTTCTGTATAAAAAGATCCTTTTATTTCTTCACCATCTGAATCTTTTATTTTGTAAGTTATAGGAATTGTGGGTAAAATTCTATCTATAACGAATACTTCTTCTGTCCAATTTGGAGTGTATCCTTTATCGAAAGTTTTTCTTTTATATTTGCTTATACGAACAGTATCACCCACTTTAAATATTGGTTTGCTATCTATTTCTCTACCAAAATCATTAATTTTTAAATAAACTTTTCCATAGTTATGTTTCTTTCTAGCTTCATTTGGAGTCATACCTATGCTTCTATTTTTACTATTATTGTAAGAAGAGAGTATTTCATCCAAAATATCAATATAAACAGTATTATTTCTGATTGTAAACATCTTGTACATTTTTTCTTTAATAGTTCTGTTCCATCGCTCACAGACAGCTGACTTTTCTTCATTTTGAGTAGAATAAATTTCTATATTATTTTTATCTAGTAAATCGAGAAAAATTTTATTATAATACTCTTTGCCTTTATCAACCCATAACTTTTTTGGCTTATGCTTTTGTAAAATGGTTTCGAAAGCCTTAGATACTTCTAAACCAGTTTTATTTTTTAAAGGTACAATCCAACCATATTTACTAAAAAGGTCTAAGACCATAAGAAGATATTTAAAACCTTTATTCCATTTACTAAGCTTTTGCATATCAACTAAATCAGAACACCAAATTTGGTCAACATTATGAACAATAACTCTTCTCTTATTAAAATTACGTCTTATAGGTTTATGTAACTCATCAGCCAATTTTTCTTGCCACCTTAAATTTTGGGCGTTTTTTTTTATCATGAGCGCCTAAACCTAACTTTCTTTTTTTATCAATCATATTTCTTGCTAACCAATGACCCCATTGTCTCTGATTCCAAGGAACTGCATCAAGAGCTTTAACCATCTTATTGTCAGCTTTATGTTTACAAGCTTTATCATCTCCACATACAGTATAGTCAACATCATGTTGCATTGCAATGGCATCTGCTGTACCAGTTGGTTTATCATATATCTCTAATATTTGACCTGTATTTTTATCAAATTTAACTTGTTTATTTAAATCATTATAAGGACCAGTATACTTATGACCAGGAAGAGTCCAACCACCCTTTGGTTTTGGAAGTTTTCCAATGGCTTTATGAATATCTACTCCTTTTCCTTCTTTTTTCCCTTCTATTTTATCAGCTGCTGCATCTGCTGCTTCATCAACATATTGTTTTAATTTATCTTTAGCTTTTTTAGATCTAATAAAGTCAGCTGTTTTTTTTCTTCCACTTTTAACCAATAATTTAGCATCATCAACAATACCCTCACCTTTTATCTTTTTGGATACATCATCAGTTATTGAATCAATAGCTTCATTTAAATACTTTTGACCTATTGGCTTAAATTTAGCTTTAGCACTGTCAGATTTAATTGCATTAGCTGCTCCTCTCCTTCCTAAGTTAAATAATCCTTTAGCACCTGCCTCTAAACCTTTAATAAACAACTCATCAAATCCAGATCCATACATTTGTCTTAAACCATTTACTTCATTATTAGATAAGAACTTAACCTTATTAATACCACATTCATCACATTTTACTTTTACTGCATGTCTATTATTAATAGTTTTAAAATATTGTTCTGACTGGGGTACATTACCAGTATGTTTTCTCTGTTTAACACAATATATTTCCATTTCCACTATAATATTAAATATAAAAATCTTTTAAATTATAAAATTGCCCCTACAAGTGGAATACTGTTAAAAGGGCTGTTTGGACCTAATAATAGTCCTGTACCTTTTTTTGGTCTACCTCTTCTCCTTTTTACTGCAGTTGCTGGTTTAGCTACTTTAGGTACTCTAGGTTTTACAGTCCTTTTTACAGCTCTAGGTTTAGAAGGAGTAGCACTTCCTTTAACAAATCTAAACTTTGTAATACCACACTCAGCACACTTACACTTCATAGCATTTCTACCATTACTAGTAACAACTCTAACCTCACTACCAGGAACACACTCAGTTTGTTTTTTTTGTTTTACACAATAAGATTTCATATATAATAATTAAATTATAATTTTATTTAAGTACCTGCAGACTTATATTAAAAATTTTTTTAAATTCTATTTATATATATGGATGTTAATGTATTAATAAATGATATTCATTCACTAGAGATTTTATATGTAGAGGTAAAAGGTGTTTATAAAAGATATAAAAATTTTTTTGCATCATTATGTAATAGAAAAGAGAAAAAGAATGCAAAAGAACATAAAGAATCAGTAAAAAAAGATTTAAGTAAAGCAAGAGGCAGATTAATAAAGCGAGCTAGAGAATTACAAAAAGAAAAAATAGAAAAAGAAGGTAAAATAAAAGATAGAGAAAGAAAACTAGAAGAAAAATATGTAAAATTTGCAAAAGATTTAACAGAACAAAAAAATAAATCACTACTAAAAATGGCATTAAATAATGAGATTAGGGCGCAAGGTGATGGAAGTACTGCTCTATAAATTTTTCATTATAATTTGTATCTGTTTTAAAAACACTTAACAGATCCCAATAATCTGTACCTTTATGCATTTCATAGAGAAAGTAAAGGCAAAAATAACCACAAGTAGTGGTATATAAGTTTTGAATCTGCATGTTTTGATGTAAAAGAGTTAAATTTTTCATCTTAGCATGATTTACAATTTCTTGAAAAGGTGGCATACCAAAACTATCAAAATAATTAATAACACCATCTCTAACATAAGTTGCAACCCAATGTGATCCACTCATATAATGTGGTTCTAAATTATATATAAATATAGCTAATTTATGATTATGTGGTATAGAGACATCTCTACTCAGTACATCTTTAATAGGAATACCTAAATATTTACACCATTCTAAAAGATCAAAATTACTTAATGGAACTGTCTTTTTAAATTTTAATTTTTGTTTGTTTCCTTTCAATAATAATAGGCTGCTTCGTTCTTTTTTTTTACCACCTCCTTCAGAAGGAGGTGGTTTACCAACTCTTGGTCCTCCCTCACCCCATGTACCAAAGAATGGAGGTGGTCTCATTGGATATTCACTCATTGGCATAATTGCTCCTCCTTTAACTCCTCTACCTCTAAACATATCTAAAAGCATTGGTATT
>CM042757.1:723492-728492 GCA_022496165.2 Catalaphyllia jardinei
AAATATATTAATTCCTGTCAGCCCTGTCAAAATGTCTCAGGAACCTTCATTTTTAAACCTATAGTTGAGTAAATTATTTTCCACCATACTTAACACAGAAACTCAACAAATGCTAACTAATAACTAACATGTGTGTATCTCTGGCCTTTGCTTTGTCCTACACATATATTCTTTTAGAATTCCTGCCTTGACTACTGCAAACAACTTTGACAGAGCTGTTTCAACAGTTTCACTTAAATTTAGCACTACCTGTAGCAGTGTTATTGAGTGTAAACCTCATGGAGGGTTTTAAATGTTTATTATTTTATGATGATAAAAGAAAAGCAAAATATTCATGTGAAACCTGATCTTAGTGTTGGTTGTGAATCATAGTTCATCTTAGCAGGCCATCTGATAGGATGCAGAAAAAAATGGAAAATTATGCGGAAATTTTCTGTTAGCCAAAATGCTTTATTGGAAAGTTGAAATCCACAGCTTGGAATGGTTTCATTATATTTATAGTGGTAAGTGAAGTCTCGTCATTCGTATTTATGTTGCCGTGTACCATGTGCACTTCTTTGTTCGTAATAACCGCCGGATTGAATGTTCCTTGATGACCAGAGCTATACACAATTCTCAGGTTTAAGTACATTCAGTGACAAAATGTTTTTTTATAAACATACCACGTTCAACAAAACTTGCAATTGGAATGCTCGACGAGCCGTGAAGCCTGAGTCATCAAACGACGGACTTCGCGCTGATCGAGCTAAAATCAGGACGCACAATAACAAGAGAAACAATAACTTCATGATCTTCCAAAAATCAAGGTTAAAACTAATAAACAATTTGTTTGAAAATTGCCTTATAAACTAAATCCAGTTATTACTTTGGATCAAAATTGACCAATTACAAAACAACGCGTTTTCTGAGAGGTCCGCAGGAAAACGAAGCCATTTAAAAGACGTTTACCTCTGCGAGGTTAGAAGATAAAAAATATTTTACAATATTGTAACAACAACAACAATATTGTAATGATTCGTTATGTCTATTTATCTGTGCGTTTGTCTTTGGCAGTAACTCTGGTCACTTTCGAATTACTGATTTTTTGCTATTTTTCACTCCGTTACTTTTGTTAAATTATTTTTTGTTTAATTTATTTTTATTCTGTGCAGTCCCTGATTCATGGACAGGTATTTCCTCGCTCAACGTAGTTTCATTATATAGTTTTTGACACCGAATGTCCCAAACTAGAACCCGGGCTTGAAGGGTTAGCTTACAAGAAATGTGTAGCTTACATGAAGTACATAAAGAAGAGCAAACACTTGTAGTTGTTGCCCGCTTTAAATAGTGAACTGTCCTTTATTGTGCTGGTAAATAATTCGACCGATCATAAACACTTTGAGTCGTACAACATATCGGCCGACTGTACGAAAGACATCTCCCGCACGAGGTCCTACTCTCGCATATCACGTGATTTTTGTTACATAACGTGACACATTATATAACGCCACACACTCCCCCACTTTTTTTGAAAATGTCCACTAGGACATTTGCTACAGCAATGTTCACTGAAGTTCAGGACTTCCTCTAAACTCATGCTATATTATAGTATTCTCACTCTCATTGTTTGCATGCCTTGCACTATGTGGGTTGATCAGGCCCAACTTCCGCAATTGTATACAAACAAAACTTAGAAAAATGCAGATCACAACTCATCTTCGTTCAACTGAAATAGCATAGTCATAGTTCTTGGATAACTAGATTATTTCTTAGCCTGTGTAGAAGACACGGCAGCACAAAAGACTGGAAATTCCACTGTTGATACAATCATAATCCGTTTAACAACAACGTTACTAAAAGTCCAATAAAGTAAATAAATCCGGGTGCATCAAGCGTACATCATCTGCATATAGGGGGGATATACCAAAGGCCCATAGCAGGGTGGTGGATGATACTGATGCATAGGTAACATCCAGGGTGACTGGAAAGGTGGATAAGACCATCCAGATACAAAGTCTGAACCAGTCTGGACACTACAGATGGTTGGCTGTCCCAATGTATTATATGTAAACACTTTTGGTGGATAACGAACACGCTGGGGTCTACTTTGATCTTCTTCCCATTCTGGTTGTTGTTCTGGTTCAGGAACCAGTTCTGGCTGTTGTTCTGGTTCAGGATCCAATTCTGGCTGTTGGTTTGGCTCAGGGTCCAATTCTGGCTGTTGTTCTGGGTCGGAGGTACTGGATGAAGTTCCATCACCGCTCCCCAAACTCTCAAGCATTGCCTCATCTTCAGTGCATTCTGACTGTCCCGTTGTCGATGGTGGAAGAGGCAATGGGTCCAAATCACTGGGCAAAAGGCCAGGTAGGTCCTCCTCCTCCTCATCTCCACTGTCACTCTCATTATGGCTAGGTTGGCAATCTCTCTCATTATACACTCTACGAACATGCATTCCCCTCTCTCGGATTGACTGGGGCACGGACTCCTGAGTTTCAGCAGCAAGGAAGTCACATGGCAATAGGAGGTTTCTGTGTAGTACTCTCGACTTGCCTGGCTGTCCTTCTGGGTTCACCTTGTAGATCGGTAGGTCCCCTCTCTGCTCAACCACAACATGGATTTGCTGCTCCCAATACGATCGGAGTTTCCCTGGTCCACCACGCTCAGACAAATTTCGGACCAATACCCTGTCCCCAGGTTGCAACTTTGAAAACCTCACCTTGCGATCATATTGTTGTTTGCCATCTGTTGCAGACTTCGAGCTGTTCTTTCGGGCCAGTGAATATGCTTCCTTCATGGCAAACTTCCATTTGTCTACATATTCTGTGTGAGTGACCCTAGCTTCCTCCAGTGAAGGTCCAAATATCAGATCTATTGGCAGACGTGGTGACCTTCCAAATAGTAAGTAAAACGGCGAATACCCAGTTGAATCACTCTTGGTACAGTTGTAGGCATGAACTACCTTGGGCACATACTCTGACCACTTGCGTTTCTTTTCTTCAGGTAGTGTTCTTAACATTGACAACAAGGTCTGGTTGAATCTCTCTGCTTTACCATTACACTGCGGATGGTAGGGTGTGGTTCTGGAACGTATCATTCCACACGACTGCTGCAAGCGGCGAAACAACTTGTTCTCAAATTCTCTTCCTTGATCATGCAGAATACGAGCTGGAAATCCAAATCGAAGCATGAAATCGTTGTAGAGCCGGTCGGCGGCTGTACGAGCTGACTTATTTCGAGTGGGATACGCCTGTGCAAATCGGGTGAAGTGGTCAACAATCACCAGTATGTATTCGTGTCCACCAGAGCTTCTTTCAAGGTGTAGGTAGTCAATAGATATCAACTCAAACGGTGCATTAGTCACAATAGGTTGAAGAGGGGCACGTGTTGGAAGATTTGGTCGCCTTTGCTTCAGACAACTACACACCCGAGTCACAAAGTGAGTGATATCTCTCTGCATATGGGGCCAGTAAAACCGTTCTCGGGCTAGCTGTAGTACCCTCTCTGTCCCCAGGTGGCCCATCTCTTGGTGTAGTTCCTTGTAGACCAGGCGGTGAAACTGCTTTGGTAACACTAACTGTAAATTATGTCCACTCTTTCTTCGTAGCAGCCCATCGCTTCCAATTTCCAATTTAGGCCATTCACGCAGCAACTTTCTTGTATACGGAAGTTCTTTAGTAATTTCGCATATTGCCGGTTTCTGGCCATTCAATTTACATGCTAGGACTCTGCCAATACTAGGATCTTGTTTCTGAGCTGCCAGGATGACTTGAGGCTCGATTTTATCGTAATTTCTGGAATCAAGAAGATCAGAGTCAAGGTTCAATGCTTCCATTCTACCACTGGCTGCTGTTATCCAGACTGCATCACCATTCTGAAGTGCCATTACACCGGACAGAGCTGCACTGATCACATCCTGGGCAGTTTCCTGTGTACAGGTAGGGATGTACTGGTTGATGTCCAAAGGAAGTCTGGACAAAGTGTCAGCATCTTTATTCACCTTACCAGGCCTGTACTTGATCTCAAAATTGAAATCGGCCAGTTCGGACACCCAGCGATGTCCCGTTGAATTAAGTTTCGCCGTTGATAAAACATACGTCAGGGGATTATTATCCGTGTAAACTGTGAATGACGGGGCATAGTACAGATAGTCTCTAAATTGCTCACAGACGGCCCACTTCAAGGCTAAGAACTCTAACTTTCCTGAATGAAGGTGGTAATTTTTCTCTGCAGTAGTCAGGGTCCTGGATCCATATCCGATAACCCGCATTTTACCATACTGACGCTGATAAAGGACTGCTCCAAGTCCTTCATTGGACGCATCAGTGTGTAGAACAAATGGAAGACCATAATCTGGATAACCGAGAATTGGAGGGTTAGCCAAACAGTCAACAAGTTTCTCCAACACTCCTTGATGTTCCTGTGTCCAAACAATAGCATGGCTGGATTGTGCTTGTGTGCCATTTCCTTTCCGACTTCGCCGTTCTGTTTGAGTAAGACGCTTGTTGATCTTAACCACAGGTGTCTTCAAGAGTTCAAAAAGAGGCTGGGCAATTCTGGAGAAGTCCTGTATGTACTTTCGGTAATAGCCTAATAAACCCAGGAGTTTCCTCACATCACCAACGGTCTTTGGGTTAGTCTCTTTAAGTGCCAACACTGCCTTAACATTTGAGGGATCCACCCGATATCCATCAGCAGAGACAATTCTTCCTAGGTAGGTGACCTCCTTCTTGAACATCTTGCATTTTCTGGCTTTCAGCTTTATCCCGTGTTCACGTAGCCTCCTCAGCACCGTTCGTACATTTTCGATGTGCTCCTCAAAGGTACTGCTGAAGACTATCACATCGTCTAAGTAAGGTACACAAATTTCATCTCTAAGTCCTTCCAGACAGTCCTCCATAAATCTTTGAAATTCTCCTGGGGCATTCCGGAGACCAAATGGGATTCTCACCCACTCGTACAGACCCCACGGTGTTACAAATGCAGTCATGTGTTGACATTCAGGATTGACAAATCCCTGATGG
>CM042757.1:738492-743473 GCA_022496165.2 Catalaphyllia jardinei
ATGGCCATGAATGGGTGTTGGAGGTCAATATCTTCTGGAATTGCACATTCAGCTACAAGTATTTCTACTTCCCCTGGACGGGATGCTAGTCCATCACAGGTCACTCCCCCACAATTTTGTTAGTCTTCCCAAACAATTCGCCGGTACCCATTTATACACCTGGGTGGAGAGAGGCACTGTGAGAGTAAAATGTCTTGCCCCAAAACACAACACAATGTCCCGGGCCAGGGCTCAAACCCATTCCGCTCGCTCTGGATTCAAGCGCACTAACCATAAGGCCACCGCGCCTCCCTGAACTAATATACAGTTGTACAATTAAACAGCCCGATGTCGAGTTTACTCTTGTGTGGATTGCTGGCCAATAGTTTGGTACAGTTGTCATTTGGTTTAGCTTTACTTTGACTGAATTGAGTTTAAAAAGGTTTCTCAGTTCCGGGCTCAGTTTTCTTTGATGGCATTGTCTAGATTTGTCACGCTGGCTGAATTTGGCAGACTAATAATGTTATTAGATAATTATAATATTAATGATAATTAATTTTGATTATGTTTTTTTTGGTTCAGGCTGCCAAGCTTGACTTCTGGGCGCCCTAGCCAGCAAGCTTGGGTGCCCTAGGGGTTCCTTAGAATTTTTCCCAGAGTGCAGCCTTGCTGTCAGTCAATATATGAACAGTGTACACATGTTGAGCAACCTGGATTAAAACATGAAAGATTTTGAAAGCAGCCATGGTCAGGTGAGATATTTCTAAAGGATTATAAATTTAGAGTGCTTATGATTGCTTAATTAGGCACTGATTTTTATTGTAAACAATATCTTACTGAGTGTAGAACACAGAGACAACTCAGTGTTATGATAGAGATATTAATGTGTGAAAAGTTCTATAAACAAAAGCATCCTGGAACAAATTAATTTATCATGGATGCAGCTTCTGTGAGATCACCAATATCAAAGCTGCTGTTTAACGAGTGGGCAGGTTGCCTGAGGTGCATGAGTTACAGTTGCAGGTGACTAGAGTTGTTTTCAAGGAGCCTGAGTGGGCACCTAAACAGTAGTTTTCATTCACATCTACATGTCGGATGACTTCACTCTTCTCATGAAATTGGTCAAAAATTCATTCACACAATAAATTAAACAGAAAACAATTAACAGCTACTCTGGTCCTGTTTTGCTTTTATCACGAGAGATATGGGCCAAAACACAGCAACAAAGTCTCTCTCCATTCACAAATTTGCTGAAAACAGTCATATTTGAAAGTCGCCCAAAAATGCATTATTGAATAAGATTTTCTACATCATGTTTGCTAATGGATTGTCTCTGTTGACCCCCTACTGATTCCAAGCTGCAAAATAACTACTTTGACAAAAAATATTTTTGGAATCGGAGTGATGTCTGCTTCTGACATATTTGCAATGGAATAAAGATAAATTTATCTAAAATCCTAGGCTTTTATGGCCTGATACTTGGGAAAATTTTCATTACTGTATACATACATACATGTATACTGAATAAATTTCTTTAGTTTCTGAAAGGATATAATTTTACGACTTAAAAGTCAAAATAATCAAGTAACTAGCCAGCAAAAACCAAACATTGTTGCAATTCTTTTTGCATACTAGCGTTGTGTTTTTTAAATTATCAAGCAAATTATTGCAGTTCCGCCCAATATACAATAGTGTACAGTGTATTTTCTCCAAAGAAGCAGCCAGTATAATGCAGGAATGCTTCCTCAAATCACCTTTTGTTTATCCTTATGTCTCAAGCCTGGGAAAGGAAAGCACATTTAATTTCAGAAAAGCCAAATTCAAACCCCCAAAGTGTCTTTCATTTTTATTTGCATTTCATGGTTTGTACAGTGGGCATTTCATGGTTTGTACAATGAATTTTGTTGTCTTAAAATAGAATTAAAAAACTCAAAAACAAAGGCAGCAATACAAATTTCTGTAAAGCCGTAGCAATTGCATGGATACACCAATTATTGAATTTGTTTGACCATAAATAGTGTTCTTTCTTAATCATGACCTGGTCACTTAGCTGAATGCTTTATCCCAAACATTTAGTTGATATTAGGCCTTATAATCCATCAAATATTTCCGCTCATGAGCGATTGGTCTAAACATGTCAGGTGACTAAATATTCCCAAGCTAAAACTGTCGAATATCTAAGAAATTCCACAGTTAAAATTCAAAACTGTACATGTTGCGAAAAAGATTTGAAGGATAACAAACACAATAGGCATTTGGCGCCAAAATATGCACAGGTATTTGTCCCTGGACATTCTCTGCTTCTCAGAGCTCACCTTAAAGCTTGTTTCTCAAAACAGATAATGTCTGGGGACAAATATCCAAGCATATTTTTGTGCCAAATGGAGGCTATTATAATAATTTATAAGTGTCTCGTGGAAAATCTCTGCCCCCAGACCCCTCCCCCAAATTTCCACAATTCACTCCACCCCACCCCCTCCTATTGACCACAACAAATTTTTCCTGGGCTCCTAAAAAAGTGGCTTGGACTCCTAAACTTTGAAGTTAGGAGCCTGAAGAGCTCCTTAAAAATTTCGTTAGGCAACAGCCTTGAATATTAATGGCACATACACTCTAGTACATACATGTAAAAGAGTTCAATTATTTATTACTTTCTTTAGTTTCTCTGTATTTTCAGGCAACTTGATGCGATCTTAACTTCTGCACAAAGTTCATTGAACAATCTGACTTGGAAGTTGAGTTCTGCATTCCATCCTGTGTGCAATAACATCGTAACTGCAACATTGTGGCAGATACCCTGCACACTGTGTTACATTTTTAAGAACCGCATAGTAAGATCACAGTTAAATTCATCAGTTATTCTTAGAGAGAATCTAATCATGGTTTTTTAAATAATTGTTTTTTGGCTTAAACATGATTTTTTGTGTTTGGTGTGTGGTGCATTTAAATCAATTTTGTGAAAATCTGAATTGGCGTGACATAAGTTAATATCTTGCCAAGATGGAATGGACTAGGTCTTGAGTAAGGTTGCAGCACAAGTATTTTTTGTAGAACTAGAAGGTGGAAAAATTTGTGACATTCTACAGACTGCCTTGGCATTTGCAACTGCCAATAAGGTTAATTTGTTCCTAGTGTTGTACTAATAGTGTTCTCTAATCTATAAATTATTTCAATCAGTTGTTTTATGGTTGCCTTATAATGCAATGTCTAGCTTTTTTGGTGCATGTAGGATATTGATGTATTGTTTATCCATTTTGCTGTAAATTATCTTTTTTTGATGTGTCAGTCAAAACATACCTTGGATATGTGGGGCTGTTCTGACAAATGTACCTATGCTTCATAACCTTTAAGTGCATTTGGTTGTGTAGTGCAGACAAAGTATTTTTTGACTCATAGCGTATGTATAAATCTTTGTATAATTTCATCATAGCAAAATTGTTTAATGGAACCCAGTAACAGCTCTTGTAGTCCACAATCTTAGTCGAGAAAAAGAACAATTCACATTAAAATTGAATAATAAAATTATTTTTGGAAGCCTATGTAAGTATTGAGGATCAGCAACGAAAAGTCATTTTTACCCTTCATGCCAGAGTGGTTTTGCTAATACTTATACCTTGAGAGATGGTGCAAACCCTTCAAGTGAAGGATCTATTCAAAAGTGAAGATGCTTAACTGTATCTTTGGGGATCAAGTTAAAAAACAAAACTTTTCAACTTTTACATGCATATACTAGAGATTTAGGAACTATTTTCATCATCACACCATCTTACACTTCGATCTGCTCATGTAATCCTAGCTAGGCTGTAACTATAAAATCGCTCCCAATTTACATATGTGTTCGATTATTCTTATTGGTAATAACTTTCCAAAACAAAATCTGAGGAGCGCCGCTTTAAGGCTAGCCTAAATCTATATATTATTTTTTAAGGTATGGTGATACCTTTAGGCCTTATCTTCGAAGGACAAGGCAGGGAGACAAAGAGGTGAGCAAATGTGAAGTATCCACTCATCATTTATTATCACTGTTTATTATATGGTTCTATCTCACAAGGACTGGGAACTACCAAATTCACAAATTTGATTGGCTAAAATGGATATTGACCACAGTCTAGATTTTCCCGTCTAGACCGGTAATGTTTTGAACTGAAAAAGTTGCAAACTAAAATGCAAAATCATGGACTGTTTTCATGTAAAAGTATTTATTTCTGTAACTGCCACAAATTCTCTTCATTACCATTGCAAGCAGTACAAACCAGCTACATGAAGAAAATTAAATTGTTCTTGTTTTTGCCCCCAAGGGGGCCCCGGGGGTTTTGCCTTGTAATAAACATCTTATTAACGGAGAATAGATCGTTTCCACGTGACGTCATCAATTTCTAAAATCTAAAACTAAAGATCCACTAAAGTTTTTATCCTCATCAGGCGTAAGAAGTGGTATATTTATATCTGTTTACAATTTTACAGCTCAATAGCGTGCTTCGTTTGGAAACCAGAGCATTTTGAATTCCCGGGTTATGGAGGTGCGTGACACAAGGCTACGATCGAATTTGTTGAAAAATATATACTTATCTCATGAGTTGGAGCCCTTTTAGAAGTTGGAACAATAAGGAAAGTGCTTGTACTTGTTTTTTCATTACTGATAATCAGTCGCCCAGAAAGCCAAGGTGAGTTCCAGATGTTTACCCTTTTTTCTGGCCGCCATATTAGTGTACCACCAATATGGCGTTTCCATACTGGGCTCTGTAAATTTCTGCGAAACATTTCGACGAATATCTGAAGTTTGGGGGAACGAATGGGCCTAAAACTTGGAGCAAGGTCTTATTTTTTTATTTTCTATAACATCACAATTTCTTAGCTTTTTCTACTGGATAGTTTTCGATTTATGTTTTTATTGCGTGAGAGTGAAAACGATCTATCTTGACCTCGAATGTTGTGCCGCGTAGCACTATGAACACAAGAAGCAACAGAGAATCAACTCTGAAGTGACAATTTTAGTGCTTAT
>CM042757.1:756890-769041 GCA_022496165.2 Catalaphyllia jardinei
AGCACTAAAATTTACGCTTCAGAGTTAATTCTCTGTTACATCATTTGTGTTCATAGTGCTACGCGGCACAACATTCATATATTTTATCAAGGACTGTCGACAGTAACTTTATTCAATATTGTCAAAGCCTTCTAACCAACCCTTCCAGTTAAGCATTCGAAGGCCAAAAAATTTGTTAAATGCCTTTCCCCCTTTCGTATGCTCCCCTTGGTACTCACCCTCTCCCCCCAAAAAAAAAATACACCGCCAACAACAACAACAAACAAAGAAACAAAACACTGACCACGTAGGAAACAAGAAATCGCTGCTTCTTTAGATTTAATCCTTCTGATCTTACACCTTGGGGTTGAAATTTGTTTTCACTGTTAATAAATGTTCCTTAGCCTTCAGCGAAATATGGTTTCAGTGTCTCAGTGTACAGTGAAACCTTGCTCCTTCAGATATAACTGCAGCACCCAACTGGGCACCCATAGCCTGCAATGCAGGCGTAAACAGGGAAACAATAGGGAGGCATAAACGCGAAGAAGTCGTCCCCCTCTTCCATCCATGCTTTGCCTCTTCCTTCCCCGTTTGTTGGGCCACGCGTGTTTATTACGCTGTTTCAAAAACAAATATGATGTGTCCTGATTCGAGCTGTGTTTTCGTACAAGGTTTCCAGGAAGCAAGTGGGCTTTGGAGCAGGCTAAAAGAAACTTAGTTGAAAATACTTGTTGGTAGGAATCACTGAAGAAATGGGCGATTTTGTGGTCATTTTGGAAGCAACTGTGCCGAGGATCTTCAAGGGGGCGACAAAATTATTCAATGAAGGTAGTGTATGTTTTATGTGTTTCTTAAATTTAGGTACCAGACCTAGGCATGCCAATTCCTGGGTGTACAGGATTAACCTTCATCACGTTTGGCTGGGATCAGGCTCCGATTGTCACAGGGTAGGCTGGGAAACCGCAAGTCACGTCACGTGCTCTTAGTTACTCGCGAATAAGGACTCGTAATTTATTATTTGACCGATCAAAGTCACTGTAGTTCAGTTTATTAACAGCAGAAGCATGGCTCGACCTGCTTTCTGATTGGAGAAGGTAGGTGCTTTAGAGAAAGGGATTTTTTTTAAGATCGTCCACAATCGCCACATTGTCCCGATTCGGGATCAAGAGGGTCTTTGGTTACTCGACGTATCTCACTTTTGCGTAGTGGCATTGTACTGGTTTTGTTAACCTCCTCGCTGTAGCCTTACACATGACTTGTCTGAACAATGAACACATTGAAGTAACATGCATGCAGTAATACAGCTTATGTTTTCTGCGTCCTTCATAAGTCGGCGAAGGTTTCAAAGCTAATTTTCTGGTTTCTGACGTATCTTTGCAAGACAATCCGATACGTTTCGTTTAATTTGTGTGTATTCTGAAGGTTGTCCGGTTAGAACCCGAAAAGTATATTCTCGGAGTTATGGTAGAATTGAACCTCTACGTGTACACGCATGTCTGATACTCATACATAATTCTGGTCAAACTTGTTTTAGGTGGAAATCACATCTACGAAAGACAGCGTCCAAGAAACCCTTGGAGTAGTCAACGATTGATTACTTCGAGAAATCCAAAATATGGAAAATGGAAAATGACTTTTACGAGTTTGCAAATAAGATTTTTCAAACTGCCAAGAAGAGAGCTCTCACGACAAAGCGAGGAGTGTTAGAACCCGTAGGAAAACAATTTTTTACGAAAAAATAAGGCCGAAAGCGGCAAATTAAATATTGTAAATTGTAAATTATTAATATATTGCACCGGTTTACTGGTCCTTAACCAGTAAGTAATTTAGTTAGCAAGCGATAAGCGATGACAGAAAGTTCAACATTTTAATTTACGCTACCACTAGCCTGCATTTACTTGGAAATAGTCAGTATTTCCGCGGCGTGTGACGAGAAAAAGCTCATGTCTACGCCATATAGAGGCCTAATGAGTCGTAATGGCAAATACAAATGATATCTTGAAGGCACAGAGGCCAGCTGCCGAAGAGGTGGAGGCTGAGGATAAAGTCGCGAGCGATTTGGCCAACTGAGAACTCCTCCCCCCCTCCCCCGAGCGCCGGTTTGCGGAGCGCTCAGACAATGAATGTCGCCATAACAGGCTTATAACTAATCTTGTAACCAATAACAAACAAAACTGCACGGGAACAAGGACATTCCTACCTAAAATAATTTTTGTGTCATGGTTTCTACTATTTTATTTTCTTTTTTATATACACTTTTACTTTGTAAAAGAACACTTTTTCACTCGTTTTCTGTTGCCGCAACAATAATATATCCGAGCAAATAAAATTTTTTTATTGTGATAATTGTGTTTTTTTGTTAAATATATAAATATACTAAAGGAAGTTAACTTGCTAACCATAAATTTATGTTTATATCTGATCCCGTCGTGTAAACGGAACAGGTAGTGGCGGTGGGTACTTTCAAATATAACAGTGTTCTCCTTATCATTAGGCATGAGAATTTGGAAAGGGATTTACCAATTTGAGTCTCGTCAGCTAGCGAAATATTGCTAGCCGGCATCTATCAACTAATACCCTGCCAGTTTGCTGCTTATAACAGAGACACTGCTTAAAAGGTGTATGGCTACTAAAATTCCTGTCATTCGCCCCCCAGAGACTATTTTCTTTAAAATCCATTGTTGACCATACTTTAGACGGTGAATTATTTACAACTCATCCATTTTCAGTTATAAATGTTTACCATCAAACGTTGACCATGTGGTAACTTTAAATAAACGTGACATGACGTATCCAATATTGTACGCGCATAAATAATTCTCTTCTGGGAACGTATCCACTAGTGCTTGTCTGTTTTAAATTCGATATAATTTAATTGTGCAAGGCTGGTATATGTAATATGTAGTATGTATGCATGAGGTGCCTTTGGTGAAGCCAAACACAATGTCCTTGCCATGATATCCTGCCCAGCTGTGGCCTCTCAATCGTGGGCATCGTAGTGTTTCTTGGATGTGCTAGTGTTTCGCCTCAGTTCATGTATGTTGGCGAGTACCACGGTTCCTTTCCTACGGAGAATTCCGTGTGGCCGGTCGTATGTGGGTTGCACATTGATCCCAGGTTCATGACACAGCGGATTCTACTCGGTTTCTATGCTCGTCACTTGTAGTTGTCCTTGACCAACTTGAGCCTGATTAAAAACAAGACAACCGAATCAGCTTTGAAGTGGTCAATTGCCACGATTGATCTGTTCAATGTAAGTGACTCTGTTCTTCATCATTCGAACATTGGATGTGACTCAGTATATTTTAGACACGTGCTCTTGATCATTGAGCATATGAGCACGTGCTCTTGATCTCTTGAGTATATGGCGTAGACATCTATCAACTAATACCCTGCCAGTTTGCTGCTTATAACAGAGACACTGCTTGAAAAGTATATGGCTACTAAAATTTCTGTCATTCGCCCCCCAGAGACTATTTTCTTTAAAATCCATTGTTGACCATACTTTAGACGGTGAATTATTTACAACTCATCCATTTTCAGCTATAAATGTTTACCATCAAACGTTGACCATGTGGTAACTTGAGGTCACAAACTTCCCTGAATGAGTTCAGAAGTAAAGTATGCAAAATTTCTTTCGAACATCAATGTGATTGTCCCTTATGTAAATAGTAGTTTATTATATATGATATGTGATTTTATTGGTTTAATTTTTTTATTTTTTTTCTCGAGAAATTAACTATCCTTAGCTACTCTTTTAAATCCGAGGTGAAATAAAGGTGATATATGTATGTATGTATCATGACTGAAGATCATCATTTACTAATTTAAAGACAGACCGGCCGAGAACTGTCACATCTTTTCTTACCTCAGTTGGCGTGTATTTGAAATAGGACAATTTCATTGTCTTGTCCGGACAACCAACTCTTCTCAATCTGGAAACAAATCACAGGAAAATATAAAAGTAGTCATTGTCATGAAACATGCTAAAAAATTATTCACCTTTTGACAACTTTTGTACTTTTAATATTTTTTTTTTCACGTGTGGATTATTACTCGACACACTAAACCCCAAAAAGTTTTTAGTGGCAGGATATTCTTACTTTTTGCCGGTCCACTCGGGGCGCGCTACCAAAGCGAACTGGCAATACAGCAACATGTGTGACACTACAACCTTGAGGACGGTCAGGGTGATGTCCTGGGGAGAAAAAATACAAAGTCAGATTAACGAATGGGGACAGTAATTTAAGCAAAACAACACATAAAAAATGCTACAGAATATTCGAACGAACGGTGGAAGTGGAAATTTGACTAACTAATTTAAACATGATAGCAAAAGAAGATAGCAAAGAAAAGGAAATTTTACCAATTTTAACACGGAAATACCTCAATAGAGCATTTTAAGATCAGTAGGACGTTTTAAGCACGACTTTAAAATTTTTGCGGGCGACAAAAGGAGCCCGCAATCCTAATCTCAACGTTACTTTTACAAACGCATGCGCCGCAGTTGTATAGTTTGGCCCTGACTCGATTTTGCTGAAATCTTGAAGCTTCCACCACGAATGCATGGAATGCAAAGAATGCTATTTTCTCATGCGCATCATGCGTAACATTTAGACCTCGGATCACGTGAAGGTCATGCATAGCAACTGCGCCGACCAATCCAAATGGAGCGTGTCAACTTGGATTCGACCTTTCTGTTCATGTTGTCGCGTTGTATGCCATTTTCCCGGCCGTATTCCGTCTTAATCGAGAGTGGCAAATGTTCGTCCTTTACTTCAATCGTGGAGCGTCAGAATTGTTTTTCCTTGAGCTGACAAGTGCATAGTGTGAGATCGCGTTCTTTAATTTCATAGAAGCGTGGAGCGAAAGCTGCTCGTCCTTGACTTAACAAGGGCATTGTCTGCGATCGTTGTCTTCGATCTCAGAAGCGTGAAGCGACAGCGTTGGTCTTCCTTCAGCTCAGCTCAGCTCAGCTCAGCTGTCAGCCTGTCACCTAGTTCGGTTTGTTTATGAAATATCGGAACAGTTTCGCCACAATTTTACCATAGAACCACGTTTTTCACCACGAAATAAGTCAACTGTTTGTAACAATACTCGTTTAAAACACGGAGCTATCGCGGTTGAAATCACGGCAAATACAGTGTAGGCTATCGCGACCTATCGGTTTTTTTTTATGAAATATCGCCTTCTTTGATTTCATATTTGTCCATGATTTTTAAATAAATCACACTTAAGTTAAGTCAAGCGTTAAGTCAATCATTTTGACTCGATCAATACGCATACTTTATAACCTAGAGTGCTTTTATTTACGCCGTGAAACAGCAACAATTACAGCATATTACTAAATCTAAGGAAAGCAAACAATGGGATTAGTGTCACGTGGAATACTCTGGTGTTACTGTTTCACAAAGTTTGTAAAATCACTGTATTGCTAGTGTCAAAATGGAGGAACCTGGAGGGTGTGCTCATGGACAAACAGAATCACCCGACCTATAGGCCCCCAAATCTTTTATTCACCTTTTAGGTAAGAAAAAACATCCTCGCCCGCATTTAGTAACCTTTGGTTATTACTAGTTAATTATTAGTAGGTATTTTTATATTTAGTAGGATTAGTTGGATTTTTTATTTTTTAATTATTTATCTTTGGGGGGGGGGGGGCATTATGTAAACTACAGGGTAAACGGTAATAATGTACTTCACCCTCGGTAAATAAAGTGTTTTTTTGAAAGGAAAGAAAGAAAAGCGAATAGGCTCGATTTCCGCCGCTCTCTCGTGTCTGGCCTACCCTCATTTCCCGAACAGCGCGGCTGGTAATCGAGCCTAAAAAACGAGCAGACTCTTTGAAAGTCGTCGGAAATAATCTTTTCATTGGGAAAGTTAAGCATCCTTTTTGATTTTCTTCCCTTCTTAGTAAAGCCCTGGCCAAACGACCGCAACATATCAACACAACATATCGCAACATTGTTGGCCCAGCATTTGCAAACTCCGACCAAACGATTGCAACATTTCAGCACAACATATCACAACATTGTCGGCCCAGCATTTGCAAACTCCGACCAAACGATTGCAACATTTCAGCACAACATAACGCAACATTGTTGGCGCGTTTGGCTACCCTGTTGCACATGTTTGGTATTGAAAATCAAACTAGTGCGAATGCCTGGGTGTAACGTTGCACGAACCTGGCAAAACGACTACAACTTGCACGAAAACTTTGACCATTTTCAAATTTTAGCCAACAACACCCAACATATCGCAAAGGGATGACCAAACGCACACAACATGTTGCGTTGAAATGTTGTGATCGTTTTGCCAGGGCTTAATACTACCAAAAATATATTTTTTTACAAGTAAATGGATCTGCCCTCTTTCATAAAACATTGAAAAAAGAAATGTAGACTATACTGTATTTTGTTTGCATTGGTGTGTGTGGCTTTGCTCTTTCATTTGGTTTGTTTATGTTTTTCCTGTCCTGGATAGTGATGATTTTTGGACATGGGTTCTTCATTAAATGGTCCATATCCAAATATGATATGTTCTAATAAGGCCTGACAGTAACAGCAACATATTGATTCAAGGGAATAACACAAGCACTGCCAAGAAAAGGAAGGTAGTTTGTGATTCTGCTAAAGTCCTCTTCCTTGAAAGTTAATCCGTATAAGTCCCATGCCAACTCAATCACGCAATCTTGTTTACGCTAGCTTTGAATTTTTAGTGTTTAACTGAAAGTTAACGAATTTCTTTCTTCCCTTTGCCATCCAGCTCAGCAATATTGGATTAACATTCTCGGGAGGGGTTTGTCAACGCAGTAAACGTACCTCGTTTTCAAAACGAGACGGCATGAATGTATTCGGTTGATAAAATATGCTTTCGTCTCTGTGCGCCATGTGTACGTTTCCCACAAGAAGTTCGTCTTTCTTTACGATGAACTTGCCACTCTCTGATTGCAGAATAAAGTTGTCTCTGTTGACAGTAAATGATAGCTAATGTTACTAGTTTAAAGCCTTTTTGAGAGCTTTGAAATGAAATAACAATGGAAGGTGACCATGGATTGCTGGCAAGTGAGGTGGTGAGGCGGTGTAGAAGAATGTTTGCAGAGCGATAGCAAAGCGTCGCAGAAGAAGGACCTTTTTCCTAACACCAGGCAGAAACCTGGGTAAGAGTGACGTCATAACATTTTCGAAGGCAAAGGATAACCTCTCAATCGAATTTTACAAACCACACTTAGGACTATTATGGAATCGAAATGGACCTGTATTTTTATCTTTGAAAAACACGAAACTACGTGGCTTAAACTTATAACGCTGAAGAATATACTCAATTTAATGCGCTCACTACTTACCTGGCTCTCCCAAAGAAAACCGGCACTGGCGGGTGCATGCGCAGTATCTCCAAGCTGAAGTTGTGTAGATGATGCATTTTCTTAAGCGCTTCTATGGAGAGTTCCTGGTTTGATAACACTGTAATTATTTCATTTCTCATCTTCTGTTTGTATTCCTGTTCTAGTATAAATAAGCGGGTCAGACAGGACCTTAAAGCGCCAGAAACACCGCCGTACGAATTGAAACTGTAAAGAAATGTGGGAGATAAGCTGTTAGATTCGTAGGTAGTCGTTTTAGTGGATAATAGAGCCGTAAAAAATGAACTGTCTTGAAAAGTGTCTTAAAACCCCATGTGGTTCAAAATGTTTTAAGCCAATCACAGCTCAGTATTAAAGAAACCAGATTACTTTAAAACTCAATTGAGAAACTCTTAAGCTGTACTAACTTGAGCATGAATAAAGTGTCCATTAACGCTTGGTCCTCTGTGACTCCTGGATCGGTTGCGATTTTGACAATGTCGGCGATACCTGGGCTCTCTCGGAAGGCGTTCTTTAAGGAACTTGCACCAACCATTACTTTTTTCAATTTACTAAGAGAGAGATGAATGAGCCATTATCACAAATTAGTAAACCCTTAATGTTCCGAGTTTAGTTATTGTATGTCTTAAATTGTACCTCGTGTACCGATGAAACTCCCCTTCATTAGGATGTAAAAATTTGTTTCTTTGTTTTTATAAAAGAAGTTTTGATGTACTGATTAAATTCCGTTCCTTTACAAGTTTTGGGACGTTGTTAGTGTTGGTTAATTCATTAGATAATTGCTTGAGTTTTTATTTTCAAATTCAGACATCCTGGAAAAGTCGTTATAGAAATTTAATGATTCACTTACTTAGCCATTCATCATTATATTATGATATTATTCTCATGCCTCGCTTGTATGGCAGTGGGATGTTTTGGAGAGGTAAGCTGTTGATCATAGATGGGTTTATGAATACCTTCCTTTTGTCCAACTCCCCTTAAGGCTTGTGAACAGTGCGTTTGAATCCACTCTGACTCCGAAGAAAGATTCCGTGAAAATGTCACTTGTGAGATTCATAACACTTTCTTCCCAGTTGGATTTTAATTGAGAATCGGCAGGTGTAAAACATGGTAGTCTCAGAGACATACTTGGCTAGTCAAGTTTTGTTTGATCTTATACCAGGACAATGATTGTCATGAAGATAGACGAAAAGGTAGATAGACCTTTTAGCTTGGGCGATGTGTTTTCCCTTAACAGACCACGTGATATTCTCTAGAGAATTGTTCTTTTATCCATCTAAAAATTATTATTCTTTGTACAGAGGAGAGACTATTTCAAAAATTCAGAAAGAATTCTCAAGAGTATCATCACCTGCAAATGCACGGGGCAACAAACTGCCCAAGTTAAAAAGATCTATGAGAAGGTAAATGTTACATTACCTGCGTTTTGCCTTATCGTGGAATATTCTTTGATCAGTTTCACACTCGTTTCAAATATTTTACTTTGCTGAGCTATTTTGCAAATTTGCATCAGAAATGTCTTTTGATTTTCGTGAGGAACTCCGTTTGAGAACATTGAAGGTGTGTAACCATCCAGCAGACAAATGTTCACTATACTTCACCAAAAGAAACAAGAGAGATGAAAAGATCGAACCTGGTTTTAAAAATTTATGTATTGCCCTTGAAATTGTGGTCGTGTCACATCAGTTTTATATCGCTTTTTTTGTCTTCTGATCCTCCTTTTCTGATACCAAGTCACGTATGAGATACGTATAAGGCTATCGCAGGGCCGGTCGGTACATTCGCTTACAAGATTTTCTAACTTCGCTTCTTTTCGAGTAGCCACTACTTTCGGAGGGTCGTTACTTTTCAGTCGAAGTATGCCATATATCCACTACCGTCTTTTTCCGTAACCTATTATCAGGAACAATGCCAACTAAATATGCTGTCAAAATTAGCATTGTGGTTTTCAGTTTTGAGTTGCGATTGTTGACATTTCCCAACTTGTTATGTCTACAATCTCGTGTACGGGCACTTGAACCTACCACGTGATTGCAGGCTGAAAAGGACAGTTATCAAACATAAAGACAGTTATCAAACAAAAAGGACAGTTATCAAACAAAAGGTAATTATATGCACTGTATATAATTACCTTTTGGCTCCAGTAACTATTATAATTTACACTTCTGCAGTAACTAAAAGGTTAAAAATACGCTGAACGACAACCTGTAAATGAAACCTAAGCTCTCGTTTTCCCGAAACGTGGTCAGCCCTGCTGTTATTACAGTAGTCTTACAGTCCGAAAGCAATAGACACGATTTATTGGGTTTTCCTCGGTGTAAAATCATATGAAGTTTTTCTTTGTTTTGTAGCTATTGTTAGGGGTTAGGGTCTTTTATTTTTAATGTCTTTGTATTCTTTGTTTTACGTCACTGGTGAGTGTCGCAGGTTTTTACACCAAGGCTGAGCCGATTTATGACTCAAAACGTGGTACTGAGTACACGACCGTGAGAGCTAGTCGGCCTCATGCAAAGCGATTCCTATTCACAAGAATCCTGTACAGGTCTAAAGGCATTAGTACTTTCCAGTTTGAAAGGACGCTTCTTGCTTGCGGAAACATAGATGTACATCCGGGACCAGAAAAAACAAAGTGCAAGCCGAAATGTCCTTGTGGAGAATGTGGTAAAGCAGTTAAAAGGAACCAAGACGCCCAAAAAAACCTCGATTACTATCAGCAACATCCAGAAATTGATTGGACCTGTTTTCTGTGTTCTTTGCCCGGCTTAAGCGACTCCATCTTTAGTCACGATGAAGAACAAGTCGACACTAATTTATATAATAGCAGACTTATCGACTGCTTAGAAAGAGCAAGAGGATATCAGACAATTCAGAGTTAACTACAAGAAACAATGCATTATTGCAAACTTAAATATAAACAGCCTTCCAAACAAATTTGTTATCGCGGGCGAGCAAAAGAGAGCCCGCAGGCTAATCTTGACGTTGGTAGTTAGTGGCACGTTTTTAAAGGGTACAGCGCTAGAGCCGACTTGAAGCAAAATTTGGGCACATTCTTAGCATTCCTTTGTTCTTCAACTGTTATGAATGGTATGTCAGGAAACGCCGGAGCAAAGGCCCTGGTGTTGAGTTCAAGGTCCGTAGCATGGGCCGTGTGAATTTTCACGTGAATAGCCAACGTAATTTCCCGAAGCACATGTCACGTCCAGCGTTTGGTCGAACAAGCAACGACGAACCGTTCGTCAACACCAGGGAAAGGCTAAACTGCAAATTTTCGGTAAGATACAAGTGATTTGATCCACAGAATCAAACACTTTAACCTTGAATTTTCGAAATCGTCTCAGTATTCCTTGAGAAAAAGTTTTTACTCCGTAACTACTCGCTTTGCGTGAATGTCACCGGGTGAATTTAATTACGTAGCCACCTGGAATTTCGCAGAAGTTTACTGCTCTTTTTCTGTCATCGACGCATCAGAGAAAAATTGCTAAACCTCTCAAACACAATTTAAGCTTTCTAAGGAACTTTGAATTTTCGAAAACCGTTCAGTATTCGCTGAGTTACTGGCAATTTTAGGGGGTTGGTAAAACCCGTGACGGTCAAAATGAGTAAAACCCGTGACGGTATTGTCCGTGACATGTACGTGACGGATCTGTGACAAATCTGAACAGGGGTATTTGCATGAAAAAAAGACAGAATGTAGACCAACATTTTTTTAAAAAACCTAACTTTTGCTTAAATCCGTGACGGCCTAGCTATATGTTCCTGCAACCCCATAAGGCTTTGCTGCTTTGTGACGTCATACTCCTAACCAACAAGGCTCACATGGCGAATTTTGTTATAACATCTCTATGTAGTTCGCAGTTAACTGGTTTCGCAACGTGACGCTCTATTCGAATCGAATCATGCTCGATCGTTGTGTAGTACACGGCTGCAGCAATAGATCAGATATGAATGCAGGTATTTCTGCTCATTTCAGATAAGTGGCTGAGATTCGTGCACACTCACCGCGCGAACTTCAATCCGAGCGGAAAGTTTGTGGCGGGTGTCAGTCCATTTCGCGGAGGAATGCCACGGTTTTTCAGGAGCGTTTCATATGGAATGCTGTCGTCGTCGGCTTATTCCTTGCTCGATTCCTACAATATGGAAGATCATGCCAGGGAAACAAACGGCAACACCGCGAGGTAAGCCTTGTTTAATTTTATCTAAGCTTCAGTATTGTGTCAGCCATAAAGTTTTCTTTTTCGTAGAAGTATCCTATATGTTAAGTCCAAGACATCTCTGCTGTTTGTTTCAAGTAACTCATCAAGTTTAGTATTGTTCATATCGCCGCGCTATTGTATTTTAGTATTTCATTATCCCTTCTGTTTATTCTAGTCATGTGGCACGCTCGTAAGATGCTGGTTTACCGAAGAGCCTTTCAATGGTTTCCAAAATTTTCAAATCAACCGTAAATAATTTACTGGGTTTTTTTTTCTCAAACACAGGTTTCTATATCTACTTTCCATATAGATAATAAATAAACTGTAACATTTCTCACAGTCATCAGAAGTTTCATCCCCAGAAGCTGGCCACTGGGCGATTTAATGGTTTTTAGATGTAGGCGCCCTTCGCGTCATGTAATCTGGTAATTGCTGTTCTTTTCGCTTGATAGAGACAATGTTGTGAGCGAAACTTGTTTTCGTTAGAGCGTTTTGCTGTGTAAATTGCGATTGACCTAAAATAAGCTCAAATGTCCCGCAGTTTTGTACCCATTGCGAAATCTTTTTGAATAAAATGGCAGATTAAGTGTGGTATGTTAAATCAGTTTCCTGGTCC
>CM042757.1:774141-785029 GCA_022496165.2 Catalaphyllia jardinei
TTTTCCCCAAATTTCTTCATTGACTTTTGGTACTACGACCTTTTTACAATTTTCAGGTCTAAAGTACTTGCCAGTTGCTTCTTTGTACTGGTCGTCACCGAGCTTTTTCAACCAGCAGGCATTCGCCATTTCGGCTAACTTCTTATTTACTGGATCAGAGGTCCGCTCTTGTGAATCGACCGACTTTGCAAGGTTGTCTAGCAACGATTCCTGGCCGGATAGCGCGCCCTCAGTATTTCCGCTTTCCTCGGAATCTAAGAGGTTCTTAACAGCCGATGAAACGAGGTCAGCTGGGTCTTTCTCGGCCGTCTTTGCGGCCTTATTGGCAGGTTCTGCCGTGTGATCGCCGTGGTCGGCACTAACAACATGGCGTCGTTTATCGAGTAACTGGCTCCCTGGGCGAGTCGCTCATTGTAGCCATATTTTCGTTCATTTTCGCTATCAAGCTCATAAGTTTGTTCTGCTCTGTGTCATCTGGCAGTAGATCTTCCTCTTGATCGTCCAAAATATCCGTGTCGCTCATGTTTTCCTTGCTTTTACGGGTCAACAAGTCGTTGACCACCGACCTGCTTGAAAACGAACGCTGAACTGCCTGCTTCGCGCGCGCTATTTCGCGTGACTTCGTAGCGACATTTACCAATGACGAAGTAGAATTGTCATTCAGTAAACAAACGTTATATAAAACACAAGCAGATTGTAAGATCTAAATGATCCAAGAAAAGAAGTTTTTTTCATCGTCCCTGTAAAAGCCCAATTGCCCTCTCTACTTTCTGCGGAAGAGAAGACAGCACTGTGTTAAACCCCCTCTGCTGGGGCGCCAGGTGGCCATTGTCCCTGTAAGGAGTAATTAGCCATCTGAAAGAGAACAACATGTGGCACTAGTCATTGCATTAAAATGGATTGTCAGTTATGCTCATGTTCAATTCCAAAAAGTTCCTCTTGTTTCTGTTATTAATCTTAATTAAATACTGGATATATGAGGGAGAGCAATTAAAGATCTATTGGTGAACTTCAGGTCAGTGAATTAATGTACCTCGATAAAGGGTATCCTCCATCTCCTAAAAGGCGAGTGTTGCCAGGAAACTTGTTTGCGGCCGTTTACCAAAGTACGGAGTTACGGAGGACTCGCGAATCATGAACTGATCCAGGCCGACCAGCCAAAACATCCGTAAAGAGCATTTTGTCATCACACACAAGCTAAAGAAGCAATTGCAGAAACGCAGTGCCACATGATTAGCATGTTATTCATCCGGCAAATAGGACGGCACGGTAAATTCCACAAAGTTGTAAATTCTATTTAAATTGCGCCGCGTGTAGCATCGGCCAATGGCACTGAATATTTCTAAGGCGAACAAAAGTTCCGGAGAGTCGGCCATTTTCAATTTTTGAGGGCAAAACTGCGAATTGAACGGGCTTATCCGTTTTCCACTCCGGTGCAGTCAACCGGAAAATTCTGTACCATTCGCCAATGGAAATTTCCGGAAATTCAGGCTGGAATTTTTGGTCGAATGGTAAGCGCCCTTTATTTCGATAAAATTAGAAAAGGTTCGCTACAATAACCTGTAAAAAAGTAGACCCTCGGGTACTAACGGCATCTTTTAATAAGTTTTTTTACCTATCTTCGGCCACAGTTCAGTTGTTGATGACCACAGTTTTCTTTTGGGTGTCGTTTTTATCAGCGTATCTGTTGTAGAGTGATCGGAGAGAAATGAGTTACTTCTGGAGTCTGCATGGTCATAGAAATAGGGAACTTAAGCACCGGTCGTTTTAGAGGCAACAGCAACTTTAGCGACCGAAAGAGCCTGGGAAGAGCACAACGTCGTTCCCGCCAAAATGTAAACGTTAAGCAGCTTGACGAGTTTTGCGGCAACGACGTCAGTAGCAAACTCTGTTCGCTCTTATTAAAATTAGCTGTGTGAAAGCATGTCATTCTTCAGTGAAATGAGAAACCTGCTTCTTTTTATGTAAGACAGTAAAATCATCAGTGACGAAGAATTTTTGACCTTCTACGAAAGTTATGGTTCCAAGAATCCAGAATTCCCGTATAACTCCGACCCAAAGTTTGATTTCGACCAGATGGATGAATCTGAGTGTTTAGCGGAGTTCAGAGTGCGAAAACAGGACATACCATTATTGGCAAATGTTCTTCAATTACCAGTCACCATCCGCTGTCCACAACGAACAACGTGTGACCGAACTGAAGGGCTTTGTAAGCTTCTGAAGCGCTTCTCGTATCCATGTCGCTATTCAGACATGATTCATCGTTTTGCAAGACCAGTTCCTGAAATAAGTATGATTACCAATACAGTGATGGATCATATTTTTTTGAGCCATGGTCATCGTATTTCACAATGGAATTTTGATATATTGAGTCCACCGATGCTGCAGGAGTATGCAGATGTTATTCATGCAAAAGGAGCACCCCTCAACAATTGCTTTGGATTTATTGATGGAACAGTAAGACCAATTTCTCGCCCGGGCCAACACCAAAGAAAAGTGTACAATGGCCATAAACGGGGACATTCACTCAAGTTTCAGTCCATCGCTCTACCAAATGGACTTATTGAAAATATATATGGGCCTGTTGGTAAGTTATGTTCACTGGGATGCCATGAATATATAAAGCTGCCACATGATGTTTTATTAATTTATTAATTTTATTTATCTGTTTTGGTACGAAGAGGGGAGAAAACATGATGCAAGCATGTTGGTAGATTCTAATCTTCTCCAGGAATTGGAAAGGAATGCATTTTCCCCTACTGGCCAGCCCATGAGTGTTTATGGGGATCCTGCCTATCCACTGCAAGTACACTTACAGGCACCATTTCGCCATGGTGTCCTAACACCGATGATGGAGCAATACAATTTTGACATGAGTTCTGTTAGAGTAACTCTTCATAGACTTCTGTGTCATTGATGATCGTTTGAGCTTTGTTGTTGAAGTATGCGGTTTTTTCTATTGTTCCATCTTTTACCAATTTTTTAAATGTCACCTTTAGCGTTTCAACAAATTTTAGACCTTTCATAGATTCGAGATTCTTCATGATTTGAAAATTGAGGATAATTCTTGTTCTTTTCAAATGCTTCAGTGGGTCTTTGTTGTATTTTATGGTGATTTCATAAGACTCTGTGTATCCTTTGAGAGCTCTGGCAATCTTTCGGACATTGTTTTTGAGAAGTTTTTTGATGTGCTCTCTTTGTTGTATTTCGGCTCCCAGATTTTCCCTTTCTTCTTCAGTCAGAAGTCTTTGATATGTATTTCTTTTTTTTGGTGGTTGTTTCACTTTTTGTTGAAATTTGGTTTGTTTTGAGAGAGTGCGCTTGTTCATATTATTGGTTGAGATAATTTTTTCCATTATTATTTCTAATGTGTCAAACCTTTAAGCCTTAACACGTCTAAATAGATATAAGAATATATTAATATAATATATTATATATATGTGTGACATTTCAGTGAACAAGTCCGTTTATTCCGTTCTTCCAATTTATGACTTCGGATGAAAATGGAAACATCATACCTATCATTAAGAAAGTGCCTAACAAAGGTAACAATAAGCATAACGGTTATATGTATTGTAGTGTTAGAAAATATGGTGGTAAACAAAAATCGTATTCAGTCCATCGATTCGTTTGGGAATGTTTTAACGATATCATACCAGAAGGAAAAGTAATCGATCACATAAATAATGACAAGGAAGATAATCGCTTATGTAATTTACAACTTATGACACAACAACAGAATTGCAAGAAATCAGCAAAGGACCGAGATTATACATTCGCTCCTAAAAATTATGAAAATAGAAAGTGTGTGAAAGCCATCAACAAAAATACAAATGAAGTTTCATACTATAACAGCATGCATGCGGTTCAACAACATCTGGGTATCAATGCTGGTATCGTTAAAATGGTATGTGAAGGCCTTAACAAATGTAAATCAGGAGTATCGAAGAAGGATGGGCATTCTTATAGATTTGAGTATATCAAACAAGATAACTTACCAGACAACTACAAAAAATCAGCTAATAAAAGACCACAGAGAGTCTCAGATGAAGACAAAATGAAACACCAAATGGAAGCTGTGAAAAAATGGCAAAACAAGGAATACAAATGCCCGAAATGTGGTAAAGCTTTTAAGAATAATTATAAGTATGTTCACAGTAAAAAGTGTAAATAGCCAAAAACAATAATATTTTTGGCTACCGATAGATAGTGGATAAACAGCATATACTGTATTGATTTATACAATATATGTTTACACAATATATTCTTATGATATTTTATAGTGCGTTTAAATCCTTCATTGTAATCCAGCTATTAAAATCATCACTGTATCCCTTCAACTTCACCAAAGCTTGTTTCTTATTATAGTTCCTCCGAATGACTTCATCAATACGAAAAACATCCTGCTTGGCTTTTAATAATTCAGGTTCATAGAAACTCCCTTGAATATCTTCACCTCTGAGATCCTTTATTTTGTATGTGATTGGATTATTGTATTGGATCTTATCAACTGTAAACACTTCTTCTGTCCAATTTGGTGTGTAACCCTTGTCGAACACATTCCGTTTGTACTTGGATATTCGGACCTGATCACCTATTTTGATTTTGGTTTCTGTTTTGATGTTTCCATATCACCATATAGATTGAAGTAAACTGTACCCTCATTCGTTTTCTTTGAAGCCTCAACTGGGGTCATTTTTATGCTTGAATGTTTTGTGTTGTTGCACTGTTTTACTAGTTTGGGGAGCATATCGAGATACATTGTATTACCTTGAACTGTAAACTGTTTCCACATTTTGGATTTAATTGTCCTATTCCATCTTTCAACTACTGATGACTTGTCTTCATTCTCAGTTGAGTACATATGTATCCCATTTTTCTCTAATAGGTCTTTCACATGTTTGTTATAGAATTCTTTTCCCTTGTCAACCCATAGATATTGTGGTTTTCTGCCTTCCTTGAATATTGTTTTAAATGCTTCAGCGACAGATTCGCCTTTCTTATCCTTCAATGGAACGATCCAAACGCATTTGGAGAATACATCAATCACCATTAGAAGATATCGGTAACCTTTATTCCATTTACTGAACTGTTGCATTTCAACTAGATCACTTGCCCATATTTCATCAATATGATTTGTGATTACACGCCGCCGAGTGAAGTTGCGTTTTATGGGCGCATGTAACTCATCAGCTAATTTTTCTTGCCAGTTTTCCTCACCCGACGGCTTTTTACGTTTTTTGGCTTCTTAACATCCATACCCAATTTTGACTTAGCTGCCATGGCGTTGCGAGCTATTGCATGTCCCCAGTGTCTATCCTTCCAAGGAATAGCATCAAGAGACTTGACCATCTTACAATCTGCATCATTCTTGCATTTCACTTGGTCACTTTTTGGTTTGTTGCCACAAACTGAATAATCAACATCATGTTGCATGCTAACAGCATCTGTTCTACCTGTTGGCTGTTGATATATCTCAAGTATCTGACCAGTATTGGGATCATACCTAAGTTGCTGATCAAGAGGGTTACCAGGTCCTGTATATTTATGCCCAGGCATCACAAAACTTTTCTTTGGCGCAACCTTGAGAATGGCATTATGGATATCCAACCCTCCACCATAACCTTTCCATTTAATCCATGAGTTGTATGATCTGCTGCCCCAGCATCTTTGTAAGCCTTATATTGTCTCTTGTATTCAGCAACAATAGCTTTACCCTCTTTTGCACTCACTTCAGGTCCTTTGAATAATCCAGGTGCAGTGACAACATTCCAAGCTTTCTTCCAATCAACAAACGGAAATGGTATTGGTATTCCTTTACCACTATGTGTTGGATCAAGTTTTTTGGATAAATCTGATGTGAAACTGTCCAAAGCTTTATCGACATACTGGTTAGCTGTCTCTTTAATTTTTTGTTTGACAAAATCTGATTTAATGGCTTTTGCAGCACCAGCTCTACCAAGATTGAATATACCTTTAGCCGCACCTTTAAGCAATGCTTCTCCCAATAAACCCCCAGCTTGTGGAGGCCCAATTAGTTTCCCTGTTTCCTAACGAATTTGGTCTTTGTTATCCCACATTCAGCACATGTGCAGAAAAACATTAACCTTCCATTTTTGGTTTGTTTGAAACCGGATGGCTCAATACATTCAGTTTGTTTCTTCTGTTTTACACAATATGATTTCACCATTATACTTATATGTTAGATATTTTTGAAATAATTGAAATGTTTGAAATAATTGATGATTGCTCTGTTGACGAATTTGGTCTTTATTATTCCACATTCAGCACATGTGCAGTAATACATTAACCCTCCATTCTTTGTTTGTTTGTAATCCCGTGGTTCAACACACTCAGTTTTCTTCTGTTGTTTAACGCAGTATATTTTCACCATTATATATATAATTTAGATATTTTTGAAATAATTGATGATGAATCTATGATTGACACTTGTGTCTGACATGTCAAATTTGGAATTGTGTATTGTATTAAGAATGGATCTTCTCTTCTGTCTTTCTAACAGATAGTATAGACACCAATAACCAGACAATACTGAATCACGTTCTTGTATCTCATCTATTGAATACACTAATTGTTTTCCACTTGTGGCCATATATTTCTTGACATTTGATGGCATATTCAATCTAAAGGGATCAAAGTATTCGCAAAATCTATCAATGTTCCTGTAGGCTGCCCAATGTGTACCGGGTCCAATATGGTCATCGACATTGATTATCCCACATTCTCTGAAGTATTTTATACCAAGTTGTTTTACCCAATTTTTCAGATCATAGTTGGATAATGGTTTATTTATAAAATGGCTCCAAGTAATGGAATGTTGTTGAATGGACTGTTTTCGCCTAGTAGAAGACCTTTTCCTCTTCTCTTCTTTTTTTTCCCAGGCCGACTTGGTTGTTCCATGTCCCTTAAAAAAGGTGGTTGTTGAAATGGCATCAAGCTATGTTTACCGCCCTTCTTTTTCATCATTGTTGAAGGAACATATATGGGTATTGTTCTTCTTGGATGAGATTTTTCGACATGCAAGCCTCTACCGGTCAAAGCTTTTAATACCATGGGAATACCAATACTAGCTAATAAAGTACCGAGGAAACCACCTGATTGCTTTATTGTTGGCTTGATAACAACACCTGAACCTGATTGAAGGGCATCTAATATATCTTTCTTTTGTTTTGTGGTTAGAAGATGTTTGTTTGCAATGAGTTTATCAATCTTATTCTGTGGAATGAGGAAACCTCCTTTTTTTACCCCATTTCCAGATATTTTTTTTGACTATTTTGCTCGCGCCTTGACTGGCTGCCCCCGCTAAAGCTGCTAATCCAAGGGTTTTCGCAATAGTTGGTCCAAATGCACGTGCGAGAGACAGAGCAGAAGTCAATAAACTACCTCCTACTTGTTTTCTGATGTTGGTCTTAGACAGCTTGATATCCATGCCTTTATTTTCTTTCCTGTTCTTCTCTAATCTCTTCTTCACCGTTGCTGGCACATGAAGAGTGTCATTCCCACTGAGAGAGTCATTCGTGAGCCTTATGACAATCGTTTCTCTTTTATGGTAAGCGTCACTGATATTCTTCTGATTTTCTGACAGTTTTACATTAATTTTAAAAAGCTGAGTCATTTTTTCGTATATAATATATGTTATATAATTTCTGATTATAAAACATATGTGAAATGAAGAATATCTTATTGCTGTTTATAATGTGACTAATTCTTTTACATAGACTTAAGAATTAATTTCGCATTGGTTTCATCATCTATGGTGATTCGTTTTTCGACCTCATTATTACTTTCCCATCCATATTTCTGATTTCCACGTTCTGTTCATGAAGGACAAGTGCATTAATCCTGTATGCATTAGCAGCAGCGGCCAAATCATATTTGAAAAGAAGTTTTGTTGAACCATCTTTGATGTCCAATGGTTGCTTTGTCAAATCAAAGTAAATCATTGAAAAAATTCCATTGAAGTTGGCCCTATTGAGGAGAGTATCATCAGCATATTCACTGTTGGCTTGAACATACTTCGGAATATGCCGGAATACACGTGTCGGTTCTTTGATCGGTTCGTATTGAACTCTTGGATATTCTGTTGCATTTTCAACCTCAAGATGGCAACTGGTTAATATTTGACCACCAGGTTGGAAAGTATCATACAAAAATTTATTACTTGTTTGACTATTATAACTTGCCACATCAATAATGAAAATAAAAACATGTCTTGGTCTATTGATTCCTGTTATAATACGGTAGCTACCTGACTGTTGAGTTAATGCATTTTCTGTGTATACTTTTTCACGAAGATATGTCCATTCTTTTGTTTTGCTATAATATTCCAAGTAAAATGAATCTCCAATTGAATTGAATTTAATACGAGGGACTATCAACTGAAATTTGGAGATGATCACACGGCAATTATTTCCTCCAGGACGCCATACAAGATTGGCGTCAGTCTCAGATTCCACATCCAACTCAATTTTGGAATTCGGAACGATTTTGTCATAAAGACTCTCAAAAAAGCTATACCGATTCAGTGGTATTTCTGTATTCACCTCAGCTAAATTATTGAGCAGCAATTTTCTGCTAGCATAACCTCGATTATATTCAGCGTTTCTTCCCGTCACGGCAGGGTCGGCATTCAATGTAAATTCTACATGTTGAGCATTTCTGACTGTGTCTAAATAAAAAAAACTCATTGGTTCCTTGACTTTTGGTATAACCTCTGGAATATTCAAGTAAGTTTTTGATATTCATTGCTTGGTTGGCTTCATCATCTTGACTGATAATTTTTTAATAAGAGAGAAGGAAGAATTAACCATCCCAGCTGTGTTATCAACAACATTTCCAACAGCAGTTCCATCTGCCAGCTTCTCTAATTTAAAATTCACCTTGAATCTGGCGTGATATCAATCAAAAGGAGTCGATTCTCCAGTATTGTCAGCAACAATGCGATTATTATTTCTCACTTGACGATCACCATTCGCGGGATTTGTGACCAATGGTGAATCAAGTTCGAAATAAACATCTTCATACCTTTCAACATACTTTGGGTCTCGAAAATTTATCATATATTATATGTTTAGATAAATTACCTTCTTCTGAGTTTTCCACCTGAAAGTATTTGATTCACTCTGTCATTTATCTCCTGAGTGGTTAATACTTTGGGTTCCATCATGACTGATGGAGTTGCTTTTTTATTCTTTCTCAGAAGTTTAACTATTTTATTACCAGCCTTCTTACCAGCATATTCACTATTAGCTGCCATTTTGGCTGCTGTTTTTCTAAATGGTTTCTTTCCAACTGCCTTAAAGATACTAGAAGTTGTTGTACCTTCACCATATATATTTCCATCGTAAATATTTTTTTCTCACATACTTACCCAGATCTGGATCATACCGTCTTTTGAATTCACAATATCTTGTCATATATCATAATATTATATTAAATCTATGTTGATCGCAGAAACAGTTCAATATACCAATCTATCCCATTTAAATCAATTGGAATACCAGATGAATCAGTAACATAAAACCGCATTGAAGATATATAATAATTTGATACTGGACTATATGCAAGAAAACGAGGTTTGTAAGTGAATGGAAGTGATCTGACAAGATTCTCAACTGGAATGACGGCTACTGTACTCGAAGATTCCCCATCAGTGATACACTTTATCACAGTTAATATGTATCTCATCTACTCCTCTCGTGATGTCAGGGAGATTTGTTCCATACTCTGTCTTTATAACTTTTTTTGAATCAAATCCAATCAGTTTTCCAAAATCTAAGTTTGTGAGATCTAATTGATAAGAATCATTCAATTCAATAAGTACTCGATATGTAGATAAAACAAAATACAGATTGATGCCATACTTTATTTTACTTTCATTAATAATACCATCACCATCCTCACCATCATAATCCTTACCATCATAAATAAAATGCCCTTTATCCTTTTTATCCTTTTTAATATATTCATCAATGTCATCATAGCTGTACATTCCATCAACGAATGTTATTGTTTCCCAATTTACACCTTTGTTATAACTGTATTTTATTTTATTGTTTCTATATATTTTTCTGATATTGTATCAGCTGTATGTCATAGATATTGTTCTGACAGCAAGTTCATGCTTCATGTCATAAGACAGATTAATTGGGTTGTTGAATCTTGTTGTAAAATCATGACTCAAACTTACACCTCCCTTGATTCTATTTTTTTTATGAAAATCGTAATAAAATTTCACTCATATATTATTAGATTATATATTCCTCAATGAGGTCATTCATTTGCTTTTTGTCAATGACATCCAATTTATTCAACTTATGTACTATATTCACTAACTCTTCTCTGACATCACTACTATCGTTTCCAACAGACATAGATCCTCCAAGTAGTTCAAGACGTGAAAGTAAATCTTGTGGATCATTATAATAGAGTACACCGCTTCCTAGTTTTGAATACTTCTTTGATGTCCTATGAATTGGTATTTGACGTAGTCTGCTGAGGTCATGGAATACGGATCTTGCCAGTTCAGAGTAGTTCTTTCTGCTGTTGAACCTCTTTGTTAGGAGATCAAGTGTGTCGTAGTCAGCCTGTTTGTCATACACTTTTTGACCGTTTTTATAAGCCACAACCTTCAGATGTCCATGCAGTTTCGGAAGATCAATGAGCAGACCACCATACTGCCCATTTTGTAATATCTTATAGGCGTTTCGTTTTGGTTGATTGTACCTCCTGATACCCTCGCCTTCTTTTGCAACTTTTCTCCAGCCATGATTTCTTTTTCAACTTCATCATCGTTATCGGGAAAAGGGATATATTCAGGTAGCATAGTATCACTCGGAGGTTTGGTATTGTTTTGATCTCTAATGTT
>CM042757.1:785129-820129 GCA_022496165.2 Catalaphyllia jardinei
TGTTAATCAATTCTTCCAATACTTTCTTTTCAAAGTCAATGTATTTGATGTAATCAGTGAAAGCTGAAAATTCCAATTTCAATTTTGACAATCTTTTGCCGTTTAATTTTTTCTTATTTTTGTTCGCCAATGTTCTATTTTTATGAGATGTTTGATTCTTTCCTCATATGTTTTTTTCATCATCTTCAACAATCTCTTTAATTTTTTCATAATTGTCTTCATTTGAATTATATATCACATTTTTCTTGAGTTCATGATCATCTATTTGATATGGAATTTCAGTTGAATCTTCTTTTGGTGTGTATTCAGGTGGTTCTTCTGATATTTGTTTCTCATTCTGCTGTAGTACTTGATTGCCGAACAGATCGATATCTAAATTTCTGAATGGATACATATCTATTTCATCCAATTCATCGTTATAATCCACACCATAATCAGGAACTTTTAACGGTTGTCTGTTTATCTTTTTGGGAGTAACTGAATCCAATTTACTTGTTATAGGTTTGAATAATTTTGATGATGAAATGGGCATATCCTGCAAATTTACTTTGTGAGTCTTGATGGCATCACGGACTTCTTTCAACTTCTTTTTAGATTCGATTCTACTTTCAAGAAGCCTTTTCATTCGTTCAATATCCATCTATATTAATCTAATAATATGTTAGATAAATTAACTTATCTCAACTTATCTTGACTTATCTTATCTCAACTTATCTTAACTTATCTCAACTTATCTTGACTCATCTCAACTCATCTCAACTTATCTAATGTAATAATATATGGCAATACCGAACTATGACTGTAGTGAGAAATCAAATAATGATTTCAAACAATTGTACGAATACATGCCGAAGAACACATTCAGGATGCTTTTAGCTGGTAATTCCGGATCAGGCAAAACAAATCTTTTGAGTCATATCTTACAACATCCATTGATCTATTATGATCAGATCCATTTTTATGCTAAGAATTTGGATCAGGATAAGTACAAAAGTTTAATTGATAAGATGAATGAAATAAGTCAACAGGTTGGATACCCGGTTTTGATAACAAGCAATGATGAAATCATACCTGTTGACCAAATTGAAGATACTGATATGCAAAGAGTCGTTATATTCGACGATTATGTATGTGAAAAAGTATAGAAACCTCTGATAGACTATTTCATACAAGGACGACACAAAAACTGCTCTGTGATATATCTCACACAATCCTTCCATGGATGCCCTAAAGCGATCAGATTGAATTGTAGTCATTTTTGTTTGTATGATTTTCCATCCTCAAGAGAAAGAAATCTTATATCTCAAGAATTGGGAATTGAAAAAGAAAAGTATATCAAAGCAACCAATAAACCATACTCTTTCTGCTATGTTGACAAACCAATGATAACAGTAAAGAGAAACTTTTATGGAAATATCTAATATATTTGTATATGGGAATATTCAACGATAATTCACGAAATGATCATATCGGTCATTTGAAATTTCATGCTGAAAGAGGACCTGCAGGACCACAAGGAAAGCCTGGTGTTGGGTTTCAACTTACAGATGATGGTAATTATGATATTGATGGAAAACGATTAACTGATGTTTCTCAACCTGTAGATGGTAGCGATGCAACCACAAAAGCTTATGTTGACATTGATAATTCAAAGCAGGATATTGCCATTGCTGATAAAGCCAATAAATCATACGTCGATGGGGAAACAGCGAAATTACTTCCGAGATATGGTAGTAGAAGTATGTTAAGCAATTCAAATATGAATTATTTCATATAAACTTTACATCATTTCACTCCTTACGGGAGATATGAACTCACTAAATTGACCTTGCTCCCAATGTGTGGCTTCATAGCTCAGTTGGTAGAGCATCGCACCGGTATTGCGGAGGTCATGGGTTCGAATCCCGTTTAAGCCCTGATTTTTTTCAGGCTTCTTCTTTCCAATTGCTTAAATTGGAAAATTTACTGCGAGGATCATACTTCACTTGCATCTACAACCGCAGTTCAAATATGAATCATTTCATATACACTTTACATCAATAATTTTGATGTTAGTGACGTTGATGATAATCATGAGATATTATACTTTGAAAACTTAAATCTCAGTGGCAATAAAATTAATGGTTAAGGTGATCCATCAGATAATGCAGATGCTGTAAATAAAAAATATGTTGATGGAGAAATAGCAAAAGTCCACATTGATACTACACCATTACTTCCGAGAGATGGTAGTAGAAGTATGTTCGGTAATTTAGACATGGGTACAAATCATATTCTCTCTGTGGAAAATTTAAATGATCATAAAGTTGATGATGAATATGAAATTATAGTCAAAGATTTGAAAAGTGTTGTCAATAAAGGATATTTAAACTCCAATTTTCTCAAAAAGGTTGATAAAGACGGCACAGAATATTATGATCTCAAACAATGTATAATAAAAAACTGTGAACCTTACTATGATGGACTTTTCAACGACAACAGTCTGGTCAGTAAAGCTTTTGTAGATGCTGAGATAGCTAAAATATCCAAACCAGATACTGATGTTTTAAAACTAGATGGGAGTAAAGCCATGGCTGGTGCTCTCAACATTGGTAATAATGATATCAACAATCTCAAGACAGTTGTTGAAGATGATGGAGAAAATCCAAATTATGATCAACTAAAATACAAAGCAGTAAATTTTGAATTGTTGAAAAGTACCAGAGATTATTTCATCTGTACTATAGCTGAAACGGAAGCAGATCTACTTCCAAAAGATGGTAGTGAAGCCATGGAAGGTGATTTAAATATGGCAAATCATAGTATCGTTAATCTAAAAGAACCAGAAGATCACCAAGCCACGTATCCTGTAATGTAAAATTTGTCGCTAATGCAATTGTTGATAATAATACTATTCTCGAAACTCTAATTGACACAAAGATAGAAGAATCTGAAGAAAGATCTATCAAAGCAGCGCACCAAGAAAATGTTTTCCAAAAAATCATGACAGATGATCTCTTTAAAAAATATGGTGATGACATACATAAATTAGGTGTTATAGATAAAGACTTTCATAAATCTAATCAGCAAACTTATCTCTTCAGAATTGACTATGATTCTCAAATCGATTACTATTCAACTCGATAAAGTATCGATTTAGTTTATTTACCGATTAGTTATTACACCATTGTCTTTGAAATGTATTTTTCCTCAAAAATAGACGTAAACGAGATAACTATTGGAGCCTCAAGTGGTACGTTGGCAGTCTCTAAAATTAATACTAAAAGGAGTAGTGATCATACTAGGTCGGTTATAAATTTTTACAAAGCTATTGTTAATCCTGGTTTTGATGATTTAGATATTGATATAGCTTTAAAAAACAAGAGTGGTCAATCTTATGATGCTGATACTGAAATCTATGTAGTTGCTTATGGTGTCTCTGGAAATCAAAACGATGTTGAACCATTAGTTTGGGACAGGTTTTATTATATCCAAAATGAACAAGTAGTTTTTGAAGAGACACATATGAAAATGGAAATGAAGATAGAGATGCTATCAATTTCAAACAGTTTAATGATTCTAGAACATCTATTCAAACTTTGGTCGTTAATTTACAAAGTTCTATAGGGACAATCCATACAGATTTACAAACGCAATTTAGTAATTTATCTCCAAATGTTAACAAAAACAGTGATTTAATCAAATATATCTATAGAAATTTAATAAGAAATGATTCACCGAAATCAAAATTATTATCAATAAAAGATCTTTATTTTCCTGATTCTGTCCAAGGTAGAACTCAAAATAATTATACATATCAAACAAATAGTGAAAACAGTGGAGATGTGACTTTTTATTTGACCTTCATACATAAAAAGACTACAAGTGATAGCATGTTAATAACTTTACATTGGGAAGCTGGTATTCCTTCCATTCATATTTTTATCAGTGAAGATAGAGTAGTAGTTTCAAAAAATCCCTTAATTAATGAGCCGAGTTTAAAAACAATTAAGATTCCAAATAATGCCAAAGGGAAACAATTATATTTTTGGTTATTTATTAAAGATAAAACCATAAAAATTATTTTTAGTGGTCTCTCCAGAGCGACCACTGTAACTCATGATGGTATTCAAAATAACGATGAAAATTTCAGTATAATATATGTGTCAGATTCCCCTTTCAATATTCAGAGAGGTTTAATAACCAAAAATATCTATAATTTGAGTAGTGATGCTTATGGAGATATCAAAGAATATGAAAAGAGTCAAGGAACAATAATTTAAAAATCTTTTTCAACTAATAATATACATGAAAAAATTACTCAATTTTGATTGGCTGAGAACAGTGCAGTTTTTCCTTAACACAGTGCAGAAAAGAGGTAATTGAATGCAAAAAAAGGTAATAAAGCAAGCATTCTGATTGGTCAATGAACAAAGAAGTTCACAGATAGCCAATCAAATCTTTTCTTTTCAAATCAAGCGTGCGCCCTGGATGGCGCAATTATGGCGCATTTTTTTTCCTGGTTGCGTGATAATTAAATCACCTGAGGTTAAACGCGCGCACAAAACTGAGAAGAGAGTTCAGAGTCCGTTAAGTCCAAAACATCCTTCACGCATAATTTTCATGTTTATATTATTAATAAGTAATCATACGGTTTTTCTCGTTCAATTTGGAATTAATTTGCACTTGTGAGTTTTTCAAAAAGCGAAATTGCGCTCGCCGAAGCGGCTCGTGCAATTTCAGCTTTTTGAAAAACTCACTCGTGCAAATTAATTTCAAATTGAACTCGAAACCGTATGATTACCTATACAAAATCATAATATAAACAATAAATATATGAAAGAGCCACTAAAAAGTATATACACGTTTAATGGTATTATTCATAATAAAGGACCATTGAAAAGCATATTTAACTGGAATCATATTTCAGGTGAATTGACTGAAGAACAGATTGAAGAATTAAAGTCTTACTACCATACATATCAAAAAAAGTGTTGGGCATACAAACAGGCAGTACAGCGTCCCAAGAAATTGAAATTGTTGGGTAATTCATTATTCATTGTATTTGCATCTGGTGGTTTAGCTTCCAGTATAGCAACTGGTGGTATTAGTTTGGTCGCCATCAGCACCGCAGCACTATTGATTCAAGGTTGGATGAAGTATAAAGACCTTGATCTTAAAATCCAAAATTGTACATATGCTTACCAAAGCTATCAACATCTTCTAAATGAGATAAAAGATATGATGAGAAGCGGCGATTTCAATGCTTCCTCTATCTACAATACAATGAAGAACATTGATGATTATGTGACAGACAACAGTCCTATTGTTGATAAGTATGCAAGTGAAGTATGATCCTCGCAGTAAATTTTCCAATTTTAAGCAATTGGAAAGAAGAAGCCTGAAAAAAAATCAGGGCTTCAACGGGATTCGAACCCATGACCTCCGCGAATACCGGTGCGATGCTCTACCAACTGAGCTATGAAGCCACACATTGGGAGCGAGGTCAATTTAGTGAATTTACTGCGAGGATCATACTTCACTTGCATCTATAACCGCAGTTCAAATATGAATTATTTCATATACACTTTACATTGTTGATAAGTATCTTAGTAAATACGATGAAAAATTTACTTGTTAATTATCAACTGGATTCTATCACCTATCAATGATAGAATCTTTTTCCAATATTGTTCATACTCTTTTGATTTACTCTTCGACTTCGTTACATTGATATCTTTCTAAGGAAGCCCGAGCATCTTAAATAATTGCTTGATAACATATTTAATACTTGTCATCCGTTTACGCTTATCATTGACCTCATGAAGAATACCATTAATCTCAACGAACACTTTGTGAATCTGCTTCCTTTGATCATAAGTCAATTAGACATCATTCTCACCAGATATACTACTTATCATATTCTCAATATGGTATTTCCGATGATATACCGATTTTTTTCGTATCCTATACATATTGTCATAGAAGTCAAAGCGCTCTGTAACATAATCACAACTATGAACCAAACCACAATTCATACAAACATTCATACCATTTACAGTTTTCACATCCTGTTCACTACAGCATTGCTCAACCACTTTATTAACTTCCACTAATTGTTGATCACAAAAGGGGCATGTTGAGTCCCCCATACTCTTTATTTCATCATGAATTTGAGAATTACAATCCATCTTATATTATTATATGAGATTATATTTTTATACCACATAGTGCGTCACACAACAACATAGATAAACTATGAGTTCGCTTCGATAACAAGCGGTATATTCACAATAATGGTGCTACAAGTCACATACAGACATTACGAAAGATTCATTTAAAATAAATTTCATTGCTTTTACAAATGCTTACAATTTCTCGCCAGTTTATACTGAAGAAGCGAAGTGGTAAATTTGAATGCATTGATTTATTGTATTCTATGCTAAATTGTGAAGCTTCATCAAAAAATAAGCGTGCGCTTGTGAATAATCAGTAACCTTCAACAATTGAGACATCTTCTTGCCACTGATCTCTTTCAGCCTCTGAAATACTTGTCCCTTCAAACATGAGAAGTAAATTATTCTTTTTCTCGCATCAGCTTCTACTTCGTCAAGTGCTTTCAGTGTTTCTTACGCGTAAGAAATAATGTAACAGCAATTTATCATGGAAGAAAAATCATACGACCGTCTCGTGATTCTAAAACAATAGGATATGTGATGACTCATTTCTTGTTTTTCTAGACATGTCTAGACTTGTCAGCGGGGAATCCCGAATATAACATCCGGTTTTCCGAGAAAGCCACGCAATGAAATAGGATTCAGTGGTTGAGAAAAAGTTGAGAATAATAGCGCGGATAAAAAATTAGGTATAAAAAATGGGAAAAAATTTCAGTATAATAAATGGGAAAAAAAGTGCTAGAACCCGCAATTATTGAAAAATGCGCCAGAACTGCTAACTGCCAGCAAACGAGGGTTCGAGCTAAGACTTGACCCAGGATTCTTGAAATTCACAGCCAAACCTGAATAATTACAAGCCAAAAACAACTGACACAAAAGCAGTCATGGAATAAGCGATTAAAGCTATGTACTTTTCATGTAAGACTCGACGCCCTTGTTACTGTGTGGCACGAAATTATTGCAGGTTCTAATCATAATTTTTGCAAGTTTTTTTTCACGATCAGAAAAGAAAAATAAGTTTCCGGAAAAATATTTTCAGTTCAAAGCTATACCGTGCCGGCAAAATTATTCATACAAACCTCGCATGCACAATGTACAACCTTGTTGATGCCATTTAGTTAAAACGTCTCTTCTAATGAGACGATCATGAAATTGCCCTTAGTACAGCTGCTAATAAATTTACAGAGAAGGATCGTCTGAAGGTTCAATCAGCCCACTGGGGCAAGAAGTAATTATAATAGAGAGACTGATTACTGTGCAGTGTAATAGAAAATGCGAAAATGTTGAAAACGCGACTTTCGGAAAATCCCAAACATTGATACTCAGACCCAACTACCAGTCTTGCACAATCTCAAGATTAGTTCTCGCAAAATGTAAAAAATAAAATCGCCGAACTGTAAAATGAAACTCCTGCAAAAATTTCCATGCTGCACAGTGCGCAAGATATACTGATGTGTGTTTTAAAAAGGTTATTTATTAAAACAGGATGGGAACCCTCAGTTACGAAGGGGTATCCAATGGTCTTTGCGAGCATTTGCAAGCATACGAGCAGTGGGTTTATTTTTGCGAGCACGAGCAGTGATCAATTTTCTCATGCGAGCAACGAGCACTTTAGAAATTATAGATGGCGAGCAGCGAGCACTTCGTTAATTTTCAGCCAGCTGAAATCTCTCTTTTATTAAAACATTGTTTTGCGCCAAGGCAACTCCAAAGCACGACAACAGGTGCAAAGCTAAGCAACACGATAAGGCCTTATTGTGGTACAACCATTCCCGGTAGCTTTCTAAAAATCATGCCTTGTTTAATATGCCGTTTGCTGCAAAATCGGCTCATCCTCGGTGTAAGAACCTGTAACACTCACCAGTGACGTAAAACAAAGAAAACAAAGAAGTCAACATACAGACCCTTACCCTAACAATAGCTACAAAACAAAGAAAAACTTCGCAGGTTTTTAAAACCGAGGTAAACCCGAAAAATCACTGAACGGGTCATTTTGCAATTTATGTGCGTTGGCTCTTTGGCTGGCGTTACATATCTTCGCTACATAGTGCTGACGAGCTCCAATAAGAGAGAAACAGCTGTCCACTGTTGCGATCCTGCTTTATCGGTTCTTGTCATGTTGATGTCTCGAAACCCTTTTCACGTAGTATTAGCCTTGCAGCTTATTGCCATCTTTATACATTTTTTTTGGCTGATCAGGTCTCTTGTTGATCCTACGTTAGCAGCGCTTATCGTATGCGGTCCCTTGCAGTTATTTAGTCTTCCATTTATTTGAAAGTTTTGGAAATCACGCCAAAAAGCATTATTTTGTAGTGTTTTCTCTCAAGTGTCGTTGCCCGATTCATGAACGTTTTGCCGAAAAGATTACATAATCTCCGTGGCTGGGGGGCTCCAGCCAGCTCCAACCACTCCCCCCATAGCTCGCACGCCTATGCTACTGAAAAACACAACTGATCATACATTTATTAAATGTCAATTTGTAATTAACAAATAAAGAAGTCTCGACTGTGCTCTGTTCTGTTGTAGAGCACGCAGGAAGCGGTACAGCACGAACGGAGAGTAGGGGAAAACACAAAAGGTAGCTTGCGAACAGGCTCCCAGTTGGGTTTAGGGCGAGATAGCCGAGTGTAGTCTAGGGCGAGCGGGACGAGCAGAGAGCAGTCTGGTGAAGAGGGAGTGCGCAGGGGAGCCTGTAGACATTCCATTGATGCCGCCGTTCCATGATACGCCAGCTCCTGATATCAAGATCTGATTGGTTGAATCGATGACTGTTGACAGCTCTGCGATAAATAATTGACAGATCCTGACAACTGCTTGTAAATTAGCATAATTCTTGCCTAGACCGTCAACAATGCACAGTTCACTGACGACGAATTTGAAGCAGCTTTGAGCAATTCTTTACAACATTTTCGTCATATCTCTGGTTTGAAACGTGAGCAGAAGCTATGACTTCCACCCGCTCGCTCGCCGAATATTTTTCCGACCTCGCTGGGAGCCTGTTCGCAGGCTAACTCGTGAGAAAAATATTGTAGTCGTTGTTTCGCCGCTTATTGACCAAATGAATGACCAAGTCAGCCGCTTAAATTCACGTGGAATTGGTACAATATCATTCAGTGATGTCAGCTCCGAGTTAGAGTTTTGAGCAGTTGAAAATGGTAAACAATGAGTGGACAGGCTTAACACCCGCTTTTTCGTGATTTGACAAGAAAACAACCTGAAGCATTTCCCTAACAAGATCATTACAGCATCCTAGAATTAATTCCAACACGGTACCCTGACGGTTACAAAACACTAACGCCTGTTGGATGCTAGTAATCCAATAAAATAATCCAAACTACACTAGCCTTGAAAGAACTCGGATTTGAGACCTGCATAACCGTCCGTGATAAACATTATGAAAGATTATCCTGTAAAGCCATCACAGGCCAATAAACAAAAGATCACGGTAATAGAGAATCGAAGGCTACTGATCCCACCGATTCAAATGAGCCAATAAACTTAACTAAAATTGCCACAGAGCGAGCAAACACAACGGCATAAAGATTCTACTTAGAGGCTCCACTGAGAAATAAATTCCTCCGTTGAGCAGATCAGAGGCCATAAGAGGCCGCTTCATCAGCGCAGGGAAACCCATCAATTTTAAGAGGTTTAATTACCTCCTGGGCAGATCTGTACCAGGCTAATCACCAGTGGGCGGAACGGTACATTGAAAACAATGTCTACAGGCTCCCCCGCCTCCCACTCGCTTCGCTCGCGGAGTCGCAATGCTCTGACTCCCGCTCGCTCGCTCGCCGAATTTTTTTCCGACCTCGGTGGGAGCCTTGTCGCAGGCTACTCAAAACGCAGTCGACTGTTTTTCCCTTTTTCTTGAGTCTTGAGTCGCGCAAGATGGCGGCCATATACTCCAGGTAATCGGTTTACAGACACAGGCAGCCTTGGTTTATAGCGTCCTTCTTTGATATTGGACATTAATGCTATAGTCAATTGACACCTGTCAAAACAAGATTTCTACTGACCAGTATCATGTGATCATATTGCAGGCTCAATTTTACACTTTTTAATGTTAACTGCTGACCGAGTGCTGATTGTATCGCTTTTTTTGTATAAAAAAGCCGGATTTTTTGGAAACGAGTCAACACTAATCAAGGATTAAAAGTTACCTAAATAAAACGTTTTCTGGTAACAAATGTTTTCACTGCTTTCGGTTTTTGTATCTTGGGATTATCCAAACTATAAACAGATGGCCAAGCAATATAGGGCTTTGAATTAACAACCCAGCCTATGAGCTCCGCCTTTAGGCTTGGCTAAATCTAAAGACTGAGATCGAGAATAGACAAGTACTTGAGTCACCAACATGACAAGAACCGATAAAGCAGGATCGCAACAGTGGACAGCTGTTTCGTCCTTATTGGGACTCGTCAGCACTGAGTAGCGAAGATATGTAACCCCAGCCCGAGCCAACGCACATAAATTGCAAAATGACCCCGTTCACTATATCAAATTCCGTACTTTGCAATTCGTAGTAGTAATTTTTTATAGTAATTTTTTTCTTGGACAATTCTGTCCAAGGGGGAAAGGTGCAGTGAGGTTATCCCTATTTGAAGCACCAACCCGTGAGAAATGGTCAGACCACAACACGGGTAACTACGTGTCCTGCTCTTTTCAATAAGTGTGTTGGTTCTTTAACGACCCCTGCTAACCATGTGGCATTGAAGATGCAGGAGACGGGGCCTACGGTTTATAGTCCTTATCCGAGGAGACTTGAACATCTAACCATTCCCAGATATAATTACAAAGGCAGCACATTCTCCTCAGTTATTTTAAGACCCTGAGTGTTGGTCCGGTCTGGGGCTCGAACCCTCGACCTCCCGCACAGCAGACTGGTTCTCTACCAACTGAGCTAACCAGCCGGCGGTTTGACCTCACTAAATCTATATATTAAGGAAGCCATTAACAGGCCTGAGAAATATCCGCGCAGAGCAGTTTCCCGTGTCGAAGGTTTCATGAACTGCCCACAATAGATATATTAGTACATGCGTGGCGGAGTGTGTGCGATGCGAGTTAGGTTCGTAACTATGGTTCACTCAGTACGATGTTGGGATGACTGTGACATTGCCCCCCCCCCCCCCCCATCTTTTCTCAAAACTTTCTCGACGGCGATTGAGCGTGTACACAAAGGTTCCACTAAGAAACCCTTGGAAACTACTCATCCCGGTGTTGGCGATCAAATTGTGAGGTTTAAAAATTTTTAACAGGAAAAGGTGTTAGATGTCAAGGTAAGTAATATCACTTGCAGTTACTCTCATATGAGCAGAAAAGGTTGAGCTTAACTTCGGAAGGCATATGCGTTGAAGCAATTTTACTCCACTGTGTTATAAGAATTACCTTAAAATACAATCGTTTCTAAATTTTCAAGGAAAGAAAAATTTTAAAGCGATGACACAGACTTTGGGATAACCGTACCACTCCAGTTATGATGTTTTGATCAGTGTTACAAGACGAATTGATGTGTATAACATGTTTCATATGATTAATCGGAGTAATAAGTTGGTAACGCTCTGAAGCGATCGAGTCGTCCACGCCTGATCATTCATATAGATTTCATGCTATAGTATCAAGGAGCAGGAGCGGCTGTAAGCTCAATTTCCGCCGCTGGGTACTCAATGATAGATCAATGATCGACAAACAGTAAAATATAGCAATCAGATCGAAACCTAGCTGGGCATCCAAATGTGCACGACACGCGGTTTTACCGCTCGCCTCTTTTCGTTGGTTTGTGTTCTTCCCGGCTTCCATGTCTTCGAGCTAAAATACTAAAGACTAAATGCAGCGATATGATAGTGAGAAAATAGAATGGCGAGAGCTAAGCGAAGACAGAAAGATTTTTGTAACTAGAAAGCCATGGTACCGTAACATAGACATACAAAAGCGTGTATGCTAAAAGCAGAAACGCCAATTGAGGAGCGGTTGATCGGATGCAACAAAACCTCGGCCAATTATTATGGGCCAAAGAAAAATTTCATTCGTGGCGATGATCAAAAATAATATTGGAAGAAGTAACTTAGGGTGTTGACCACTCTGCTCCGTTTAGTGACACGGAAACTTGGAATACAACTCAGTATCGTTAAGAAAGGAGCTGAAATAGAGATCTAGAAGAACAAGCAGTCATCCTATTTACGTTTAGTCGAAAGAGGACCAGCACTTGTAATGTCGCTATGAAAGAGTCTCATGACAGGGCGAGAGCCAGTAGTGATGAATAGGGCAGTTGCTGCCTGATTGTGATTGAGTTTGCTGTTGCGCGAAGTTTAGATCTGTGTTAATTTCAAATTTAAAGTCTTCTCGCACTAGGGAAGTCATTCACTCAACCGTGGCCTACATCCCGATCGGCGGAGTAACTTTGAAAACTGAGTTTATTCACATTGAGATATATTTCAGCCACTTTCATCAAAACGGTTAAACTTCCATCTCTCTAAAACACAAAGGAGCAAAGAATTATCTACCCGTTGGCAATGGAAACACCTCTTTCAAAACTTCCTTTAAAAGGTTTAAAATAGAGAAACTAATGTTAGATGATACTTGAAGGTTATTGGACGGATTCAAAAACCGTGAAAACTTTGATATGATTTTGAAATATTATTTGGGTAGCTACCAATTACAACTGCACAGGGTCAATCCGCAAAACACAAACAACGCGCTCTTTGCTAACCACGATACCACGCTTCAGTAGTTTGTCTTGTCTGTGAATTTTTATTGCTTGATTTACCTTTTCTACCTTTTTAGTAAAGTGGAAAGTTAAACAATTTTTTTTCAAAAATCTTAAAACCTCCAGCTGGACTCGACACCAGACCAAAGTTTGCTCGTTATCATCTTTTCTAGACTTTCCAATCCACAATTTAAGCGTTATTTTGTGTTCTGTCAACTCTTTACGATGATTATAAGACTTGACAGCCCGATCGTGAGTAAAACAATCTCCGGCGTTATTGAAAACAGCACGATAAGACGATATTGAGTTGAAAAGCCAAAGATCAGTTTTCAAACACTCGATGCAAAGTCTTTCTTTCCTTACAAAGACCGCACTATTCGCAACAATCCAGAATTATTTACAAAGCAAATCGCTGGGATTGTAATGGTTCTTACATTAGTAAAACTAAACGGTGGCTTCATCATTATAGGAAAACCGAGCACTTTAAGTCCCTCGCCAAAACTGGCAATACCTGAGCCATTGCTGACCAGGGCAAAACCACTGTACATAACATCATCAAAGGGGGATCACTTTGATATTTTGGCGAAGGGCAAAATAGACTACCATTGAGACGGCTTATATATTCAAGAACGCCATGGTACCGTAATATAAACATACAAAGGTGTATATGCTAAAAGCAGAAATAAATAACGCCAATGGAGGAGCGGCTGATCGGATGCAACAAAACTTCGGCCACCTATTATGTGCCAAAGAAAACACATAACTTAGGGCGTTAACCACTCTGCTCCGTTAAGTGACACTGAAACTTGGAATACAACTTATCGTTAAGAAAGGAGCTGAAATAGAGATCTAGCAGAAGCAGCAGTCATCCTATTACGTTAAGTCGAAAGAGGACCAGCACTTGTTATGTCGCTAAAACTGACAATACTTCAGCCATTGTTGACCAGGACAAAACCACTGTACATAACATTGATAAGTGAGATCACTTTGATATTTTGGCGAAGGGCAAAACAGACTACTATTGCAAAATCAAAAAGACCCTATTTATTCAAGAACTAGAGTCAGTTTTCAATGTCAACGAGGGAAGTGAAAAGCTGATGCTTCATTGATTTACTATAACTTTTATAGGTTGCGGCTAAGTATTTGATTAATCTAGGTTCGAGACCCTTCACCACTATTATATATTAGTAGCGCAGGTTTTAAATCTCAACGGTTACTTTTTAAAAATATATGTAGTGTAAACATAGGAAACCTCAAGTATCAATAAAAAAAATGAGCAAGTTCAATATGTTGTTCTTTTTTTTCATTTTTGATCAAACTACGATGTTCCAAGAACAAAAAAGTATTTACCATGCAGATTTTTTCCTAGTCAAATTATGGGTATTTACTGGAACCGCATCGCGCGGCTACACAGCCACGTACTGGCTCATATGAACTCACTAACAGCATCACGCCGTCCTAAAATTTACATTATCGAGATACTTCCAACCAACCTCCTAAGTGAGTATACTAACAGAGAAATAAATAACAACAACATGATATTATTCTTATTTCTCTGTTAGTACACTCACTTAGGAGGTTGGTTGGAAGCATCTCGATAACTCACCACAGAGTCTCCAGTAGCTCAGTGGTAGAGCATCTGACTAGATCACGGAGGGTCGTGGGTTCAAATCCCATCTGAGACTCGGATGTTTTCCGAGTCTATAACAAGACACTTAATGACTGTCTCCGCAGGCAGGCTTTTGTTGGCGATTGATCCTCCTAAGATTTTACTTTCATGACGTATGAGAGCAGATGAAAACTAATAATGGGTTCTTGATTTTGAGATAGACCACTCTTGAATTTCTAAGCTTTTGCTTGACGTGCACTTACATGACGGCCGAGAAAGCTGTCATATTGGTTAACATCAATTTTCGCGGGAAAAAAATTAAATCCCAGAACTCGGCAAAAACATTTTTTTTTCACGAGAAATTGAGTTCGTATCATATATACATATTTACACTTATTTGGAATCGTGAATGAAATGACCTTTTCAGGCTATTTTTTCTTTCAGGGTCAACAAAAATCTCTGATTACGCGAACGGGCCCGAACTCACGCTTTGCAAAAATTTCTTCACAAACCGTGACTTCGAACTGAAACATCCTTTTAGGGTTAATAGCTACCACACATCGGCAGAAGTACTATCTATTCCTTAACAATCCAGCTTCATCATGTTAAAATTTCAGCAAAATCGAAGGAAACCAGAATTAATAAGAATTTTTTTTGTCACTTCGCATCATCGCTTGAATCAACAAAGGTCGCCACGGTCGCCCATAGCAACCGAAAAACACGGACATAACAGAAGCCGACTTTTCGGTCAAAAAATCCCACTATTATGGTGTGAGAGCTAAACCTTGAATGGGAACATCTTTTTGGAACTATTCTTATGTGATTGAGACGAAAAAATGGCCTCGGCAGGCTAGAAAAGAGAGCAAAACAGAAAACAGGTTGGACGGTATAATTAGCTAATTAAATATTCGACGCGTGGTGCGATGCACGGAAAGTAAAATAAAGCTTACTTTTGGATAATTTCAGCATTGGAAGCTAGCAAATGGTCCCAAATCATTTTCTGTATCCTTACAAATGTCCTGATGTTCATTTCCGAAAGATTTTGCCCCACTTTTTGAGCAAATAAACATTTCCTCGCGAGCGACGCCATTGTTAACAAACGCATACTAATTAGCTAACTTGACAAAACTTTCCCAAGGGGCGGGGGGGATATGACGAAAGAGCCCAAACTCTGCATGCAATTGGATAAAACCTTGAAGGTAACCACAGGCTTCCCAAGCTCAAAATACGTGGTGTATGCGACGGCTTGTGTACATAGAAAATTATATGGGAAGATCTCTGATCGTAAAAAAAAATTGTGTAAATGGCTATTTCATTTGAAATAAAGTTTTCCTACCTCAAATGTGTGGCGAACTTGTCTCTTGGGCCTTGGGAGCCTTAGTGGGACACTTGATTCGCGACAAATTGTACGTTTCCCTCCGGTGGAGGGTCGTGTTGTCAGCGCGCGCTCAAATTCAAATGGACCAATCAGAGTCGAGGGTGAAACCACCTTGCAAGCGGCCGTTGGCGCCAGCCGCCACACAAGCCTCTCAGGAGAGTCGAAGAGGCGAATTTTAAGCCAACTTTTTCGTTCTTCACGAGTCTTTCGGCCGCCTTAGCACACGCATTTGGAGTGAAATTTATTGGGCTTTATGGAACTGTTGTTATTATTGCTATTCGGGACTTTTCCTTTGAGGAGAAAGCGATTTGTGGAGTGAAGTCTGGCTAGCGATGGATCGAGTGGTCTGCCTTTCCATTTTTTTAGAAGGAAGAGTAACGGTTTCAAATAACTTCACTAAACGGCGTCAGAATGGCTCTAAAAGCGGTACAAGAGACAAGTTCGCCACACATTTGAGGTAGGAAAACTTTATTTCAAATGAGATAGTCATTTACACAATTTTTTTTACGAGCAGTGATTTTCCCATATAATTCTCTATATACACAAGTTGTCGCATACACCACGTATTTTGAGCTTTGGAAGCCTGTGAGGTAACATACTCCTTACAGACAGTTTCCGTTTGAAACGTCTTAAATTTCTATTGCAGTTGTTTTCTGTCTAGGTTCCAGAACCCCATTTATGCAGTATTAATAGCTTTTCAAAAAATTTGTAACGGTTATACTTTTGAAAATGTGTGTTGACTAGTATACGAAACGTCAAGGTTATGAAATGAAAGTTTTGAATATGTTTATCACCGCTGTTTGTTTTATATTTTTAATCAAGCTACGATGGCCGAAGACCAAGAGTTTATATAACATACTCCTTCTTTGGCAAGTGACGGAAGTAACACAATTTTTCCCAAATTTTTAAAATCTCCGGTGTAATTACACCTGAAAACCGCGCGGCGGCTGGAAATGCTAATAAAGTAACTGTTTAGTTAGGAGAAATTGGCTATCTGAACAGTTCATGTATTAAAAAATATTGTTTTAATAATTTGAGTTCCTTGAGAGATAGATTGACGCTTTTGTAGCAAAACCCTGTGACAGATATTTCTGCTGGCTTCTGGCCGCCATGTTGGAGCCCATCCAGATGGGCTCCAGCATGACGTCTCCATACAAATCTCTATAAATTTGGATAAAACATTTCTCCGCATAACTTGCTTAAGGGAAACTGCTGTAACCTGATTCTTGGCGAGGGGCTTTTCATATTTACCTCTTTCTTTTCCCAGATTCTTGGCTTTGTCTATTGAAAGGATTTGATTTTTATTTTAATCTATTTTGAATGACGTGACACTGAAAACCAGCAATAAATTGTGCCAGCATAATTTTTAGCATAATCTTTCTAGTTTTTGAAAACGTAGGACGGCTAGCATAATTCGCATATTTTGATTATCATCGAAACATTTTTGGGTTTTGAGGGGCACATCGTTTCCCAAATCCCATTTAGAGGTTAACATAATTCGCTAAAAATTCGGGACCACTTAATGTATGGTCCCGAGGGAAACAGTTAGTTTTGTTTTCCTGAGAGTCCTGATGTTTCCCGAGACGAAGTCGAGGGAAACAACAGGACTAGAGGGAAAACAAATCTAACTAGTTTCCCGAGGGACCATACATAAGTGTTTTGTTATATATTGTAACGCCACAATTCCACAACAAAAATACGGCGTTAAAAAACCGTATAGTCTGAACTGTTTCCCGTTTGACGTCATAGTCTTCGCAATGTTGCCCGCTCATGGAATTTGGCGGAAAACAGTTTTATTGTTAGACGTCATGTGACCATGAACTAGCCAATGAATGAGTGCGCTGTACTGGGAAAAACGCCCGCTATATAAAAATATTCGATGTTTTAGTGATATTTGTAGTATTGCTGGTTACTGAGCTCGGAAATGGAGGCCTGGGACTAGGGTGTTTGCGAACCGGCCTTGCAAACGGCAGCTGCGTCCTCAGTACGTGCAGCTGTCAAAAACTTAGCTGTCTTTCCGAAACGACACAATAATGGTCATTTTCTGCCCAGCAAACACAAATAAAGACAATGCAAATAGTTCTTTTGCCTCTTCTACTAGTTAACTTGAGAATTCTGGATTTAACTTGATGAGGAACTACATATTTTGTTCTGAATTTTGTTCTGAACTATCATCCTACCTGGCGACACTTGACAAGTTACGAGCGAGGTGCCAAACGTTGGCGCCAAATTAGAAGCTTGGAGGCCTAAAATGTTTCATAATTTTCACTTTTTAAAATCTGGTGTGGTTTTTGGAATTGTAAAAGCGTTTTCCAGAATATTTGATGCCATTTCCAGTGAGAAAAGTTGTTCGACTTTAATTCTTTTCCTGTTAACTTGCATTGAATGCAGGAAAGTAGAGTTTTTCCAGCCTGCTGAATCCTGATTAGTCAATTCAAATGTCAGGCGCGGCAGCCGTATGCAAGGCTGAAGTCCCATGGCAAACCATGTCGGTCTCATTACCTCTCATAGGTAAGGCCACACAATGGCGTCAGTTATGCCGGGCGATTGGAGCGAAAACTTACAGCTGTCTCAGAGAAATGATTGGCCAGAACTAGCCACAATTGCCAGAGATAGTTCCCTAGAGTCAACAAAAGGAAAATACAGGCTTCTGATTAAAAAATGTTTTTTGGACTGATTTCCCATGGTTTTCAGTTGTAGAGCAGAATTTTAAAAAGTTGCATAATTTGGAAAAACAAGCATAATTTCAGTATAATTTGGACGAAAAAAAGAGCAGTGCTGCTGGCATAATATGCTACTTTCACTTGCACAATCCTTAAAACCCTACCCGCAGGAAACAGTGAGTTTTGTTTCCCCCTATATAGGACTTAGCATCAGGCGTGCTAACATCACCTGCAATTTAGTCCTTTAAATGGTCGATGACCCCCTCTTTTCCTTTTAGAGATCACTTCCTATGAATTTTCTCCAGTCAAACAGAAAAAAAAATCGTATAGTGAGAAGTTGCAAATATTTCACCTTTTGTGCTCTCGCGTGACCGAAGTTTTATTCGAATGTGCACGGGCAAGGCTAATATGCATTCTTTTTCAAGTTCTTTAAGGCCTTTTCTACCACAAGGAACGACAACACCAGCAAAAGCTTACTTTATATCCTTAGTTGTGTTGAACTGAGTACGTTCACTTGATCTAAATTTCACTAATGTAGCTTCATTTATTGTTAATAGTCTTACGCTGATATCGTCTTAAAATAATAAAAGTTCGAAAACGAGCACGACGATCCACCTTTTTCGTTGTGGGAAAATTTATCTTCGCCTTATTGCATGCCAAGTTTAAAAAATATGTACGTGGTAACATAATTGGCGTGTACGTCCCCCGGGGGGGGGGGGTACTTCCTATAATGGCCTATACGGGGAGGCTCCGCCCGAAAGGGGTACCTTTTTAAGGCATCGGGTATATAAAAGGGTAGGAATTGCACAATTTGGGGTATATAAAAGGGTAGGGAAATCGGTCATTTAGGTATTTAAAAGGGCTTTTAATTATAATATTTCGAATAGACGCCCTAGACGAAAACGAGAACAAGACTTCTTAAAGCACGTGTGTGAAAGGGGTACCTTTGTTCAATAAAAAGTATATAAAAGGGGTACCTTTTCTGCCAAAATGGTATATAAAAGGGCAAGGGATCGGACCTCGGTTCAGAGCCTCCCCCCCCCCCCCCGTACGTCCTTAAATAGACCCATCGCGCGCAACTACAGCTAATGATGCAAAAGTGGTTGGGAAGGTTGTAAAGAAACACTATGATTACAATACTATCGGCACGTTTGAGGTGCTTGAGAGACCCGCTTTTCCTACTGAAAAAAAGGGTGTGCTTAAAAACGTTTTGTAAACTACAGCATTCAATAAGAGTGGAAGGAAGGAGAGAAAAAACTGAAATAGGTATTTTTAATGTCTTTAATTCTAAACTTTTGGTTGCCAGTCGTGTCGAAACTTCATCTGGAACATTACCCTTTTAATCATCTATTCACGCGATTGGCACAAAACTAAGGTTGGGTAAAGCTTTCGGTAATTTGCATTGGCCTCGAACGCAAAAGCTGCAAATGCCACGCATGTATACCACGTGATCTATTTTTACAAATTACGAAATGAGACAGAAAAATTCACAGTTTTTTACAAATGTATATACGTGAGTCTAAAATTGAAAGAAAGTAGATTGTTACGTTGCTCATGTAGTTATCAGTTGCCTTTTTCAGTAACATTTCCTCTACATGATATTTTTCCTTCTATGTAGCAAGTATGGGACACCTGTATGTTCATCTTTGCAATGGGGACGCGTTCCAAACTTTCATTGATAACAGAGGGTTACTGTGCTACATGACCAGAAAGGGGAAGAAGAGAAAGGTAGCAAAAAATCAGAAAGTGATAGACATCCCACTAGAGGTTGCTAAAGGAGCTTTGAACCTTTACCTTCCAACTGCCTCGGACCTCTTCCGAGGTAACTTAAATTCCACTAAAGACATTTGGAAGGCAAACAACAGGATCGATAAATACACAGGATTGTCTCAAGATGACACTGAGGAGATTACATTTGAAGCTTTGTCACGAGTTGTTAAAGAGTATGACGACTTTCCTCAAACAAGAGCTATTAGAGTAGAACGTGATCATACCGTAGAAGTCCAAATGGTCGACTTTGCCTGGCGTCGAGCCAACAACGGGAAGGTGCCTAACACGCGAGCAACCACAAAATATATTCGCGACAGCGTCAATCACTTGGAAAATCTAAATTGTACACTAGGGGCTCTCAATATGATAAAACGAAGTGCAGTCCAAATGGCCTTGCGTGATTACGAAAATAGGAGTGGCCTAAGACAAAACTTGCTACACTATGGAGTGAGGCGAAACACTACCCGCCGCATCTGTACAGCATTTGAAGAATCTGCCAATAAAATCGCCGACAAAGTACAAGAACAAGGGAGAGAAGTTTATGATCTCTTTGCTGATGAAATGATTTCGATGATTGGCTACATGAAGCTGGATTAAAAGGTAACACTTGCCCCTAACTGATACTGTAAACTTTCGAAATTGAGTAACGGCCCTCATTTGACTTGTGGATTTAGCAGCCTTTTCTTATAGCTAACTTGGAAGCTTCCCTCCTTTCGGAGAATAATGTCTTTTGGGGCGCTTTTAATTAAGATTTAGTGATTATGAATGCTAGGCCAGAAACGAGTTAAGAAAACATGAGCATCTCACGCCTGCCATGTTCTGACTAATCTTAGTTTCACTGTCTTCTTTGTTTAAACTTTTATGTACACGCTTCGTTTATCATAAAAAAGATCTCCTTTCTCGTACGCTTTTTAATTTAATTTACAAAGTTATGAAGGAACATTATTATCAGCCGCAGCACCATCACTATGAAACGTTTTTTTTTTTTTAACTAAACTGAACTGAACTGTTTTCAATGTCATTTTTAACCCGGAGATTGCGTCGGCAATCTAGAAGGGTTTTGGTGGTGATGCAGATTATGCAAATGATATGAAAATGATGTCCGGATAAAGCACCTGAAATCGCTCAGTATTAGCCAATCTTGCAGGCGCATGTATGGTATTACATTTCTAGGGTCCAGGTCTTTGTGACTGAAATTGTTGCAAACTTGTTTTGTTTGCTTTCTGGTTATAGTTCGTTTAACATTTCTTTTACCATTCTAATCTTAAATTGGGAACGATTTTAATTTGATCACATAGGTGAAGTTGCTGCTGGAAGCTGCTATTGACATTTTCCACTCCCAAGTTTTGTAAAAATTTACCGAGGCAATTTAAGTCGGCGCTGAGTCGCGTAAAGCAGACTACGCTTTCGTGTTAGCTTATGACGGGAAGAAAAATATGTTGGGCAAGGTAACGAGAAGTTTACAAGGTAGAGTAGCTCATTCGAGAATGAGTAAATGTAGCTCATGTAGTGGAGGTTTGCCACTTCTTGCACTTCATATAGTATACACAAGAAGTCATTATTTTAAGACTGCTGTTAACTCGTGCAACTAGAATATCCCGTAAACCACATATGTCAGTCATCATCACTGGCAAATCAACGGGTTTGCTCATAGAGCGCTTTAATTATTAGTATTATTTTTTAATTCTTATAACCCTGTTTTATAATTTTTAATCGAATTTTCATTTTAATTGTTTTTCTTTAATGTAAGCGCCTGGCACTATGAAACAGTTGATTGTATTTAAGCTAGATTATTGATATAGTTTTGACAAATAATAATTGAATAATTAAATAAATGCTAGCATGAGTAATGAAAATGTAAGAGCTCGTATGGAATTTAGAAGAGCTGATAAATAATGTCGAACTCGTGAAAATAACAATTCACCAAAAGTAATAAAGTTCATGAAACATTATCTTGTGCCGACGCACTACATGCCAGGCATGCTGGAGTAATATTCCTGTAGCCCTAGTATTTTTAATTAATTGGAGACCTTTCAGGGATTTTGAAGAACGAGAACAGTATAATTTATTTCAAGGGAACAAGGAATATTTGTGGGATCAATTTGAGGGAAGAAGGAATGTCTTTTTTCCTTTGAAAAACACTTTAGATAACAATGGAATTTATTGAAAGGGAATGAGTAAGAAAGTACCGCTTCCTGTCCGATCACGAAAGCAAGTAGTAATTCTCATTTTCATTCCTATCTTTTTCGTTCTTTATTTTCCCAGCTAGTATCAGAGATTTTTTCCTTTGTCTTTGTTACCTTTTGAGAGAAATCAAAAAGATGTATCCAATGTAGAGTCACAATATTAATATTACAAGGCCAGAACTGCATCTCGTCCTCTCGACTAAGTTAAGACAGTTAAGCCCTGTTCGAACGGGTTCCAACTTGGCTGTTTGACAAGATGTTAGAGAATAAAAATGCAAGTTAGAGTGTAGTTTATTAAGAGACTCACTCGTTGTTAAATTGTTAAGGTAAAACTTGTTTATGGTGTTGGGTAATATAATCGTGTGATATTCCAGAGCATAAAAAAGGGTTACTTCACTTCTATTTCATTACTCAGCTAAATTTATACTCTCTCTAATGCTATACTATTAGGCTTGTGTTTATTCATATTCATCGAACACCATCATTTCGTGACTTTTCCAGCTGGATTTATTTACTCGTTGCTATGGTTGGTTTCTCTTAACGTCAGTTGAGATAATGAAGTAAATCTGATGTTTGGTTTTTGGAAGCGCACTTCCTGGAAATAATCATTTGGCGTTCTGTAACTTGTCGGGATTTTGTTGTGTAATTTTTCAGCCGAACTTTATTCGTTTAGTGGTCTTTTTGGACATTGAAATACGGTTGTCTAATTTAAGATTTGTATCTCGTTAATACCTCGCACAAAAGAGCCAGGCAAAGAATGATTACCACAATCAACACTGAGGTGTTTATTTGTATATGTTTAAACTCAAGAGCACGCAAACAGATAATGATATGGACTAGGCGGGCTTAAGATTGAGAAAAGGCCAGCCCTCGAAATTGGAGTTGAGCCATTGTTCTATTAGTAATACTTATGTTTTATGAAATATTTAACAACATTTTTTCTCTCTTATCTTAGTGTTATCCTCAACTTTTAATCGGTGAAAATCCAGATTGTAACTTTTATATTGTTCGCGTTACCTTGCTTGGATCAACCACTTAGGAACGGTCGGTTAAAATCAAGATAGAAAATGTTTTAATCAACCTCGACAGCCTCGAAGGAAAATACGCTAAAGAGTTCGGTGGGCGGTCTCACTTAGGCCTTTTGTGAATTGCGCATGACATTATGTTAGCCTAATAGCGAAGCGCACGAGGTCTAAAAATAGAGTGCAAATCACTGAATTCCCCGCGAGACTCAGTCTCAACATAAGCGTGTTCTGAGGGAAATACAGGGAATGTAGGCGAAATTTTGGTTTGACAAGTTTTTAGGAACACCGACTTTTGCCCTTAAAGAAATCTTCAAAATCATTCACGATTCCAGTTTGTTTATCTGAGTCTTGTCTGGGTCATGACGTCACTCGCGCGCTTCTCTATTGACAGTCTAACATTGATTTGATGAGTCAAGTGGTTGTCCCTATTAAAAGGAACGTGACGAGTGAACTCCTAGTTGTTGTAATAGTTGTTGTATACAGTCATGAGCTAAAGCAGTAGCTGAAGTAGTCGCTGTAATAATTGCGACCAGAAAGGAGCAGAAACAGAGCAACGTTGTAACATCTGCTGTTGGAATTAAAGTGAAGTAACCGAACATTGAGTGTTGGAGTTAACGACTGAATTCCCCTAAGTTTACTTCAACAGAGATACAAATACCCCCTGTTGTAATAACTTCTTTTTTTCGTTTCTCATAGGGCGATATTAGTGACTGCAGAACTCCTAGCCTTGTGTAATGTCTTTTCTTCTATTTATAAACTATTTGTTCATATCATTTCGTCATGTCCGTATTATGCACCATTCAAAGCCGGTTTATCGTGCGCCAGTCTTCGACGACTTTTCCATTTACTTCTCTGGTGTATTTCTCTGAATCGGTTGCAATTATTGTCTCCTTTACTCTGTTTACATACCGCAAGACCACTTTAGATGCCGCTTGTTGCTTAAAGCGGCCTTCACACGGCAAACTAAAGTTGACAAACTCGTGTTGGCAAACTCAAGTTGGTGTAAGTGAACAGCACGAAAACAGTCGGCAAACGCGTTGGCAAACAGTTGGCGACAAATGAAACATGCCCCTATTCTCGCCAAATCTTTGACGTGTAAACGATTGGCAAACAGGTATTGGTATCTGTCAACCAATCAAAACACGCACTCTACTCACGTGATTTATTTGCGCGGCACTTAACAAAATGGCGGGGGGGGGGAGGGGACGCAAGTCAACACTTAAATTTATGGAAGAGGTTCACAATTGTCCGGCTATTTCGGACGTTTCATCTTTAGCCTACAACGATGCTAAAAAGAACAAAGGAAAATGAAGGAGCTAGCGGACAAACTGGGTTTCGTCCAAACCTTTCTATTTCTCCACCGCCTTTTGTTTCTTCTCTTCTTTTCTTCTGTTTCACTGTTCTACGTGAGTGCCACTGCAATAACAGGTCGGCCATGTTGCAAATCACCGTGTGTTGTGATTTAACACAAGTTTGATGTGTGAAGGGGTTGTGTGAAGGAACGAGTTTGCCAACTTAAGCTTGCCGTGTGAAGGCCGCTAAAGATTTTTAAATAGAAAGTCTTCCCGCATTGATGCCAATTTGTTACCCTCGTCAGTCCCTTGTTTGATGAGTTCCTTGTGGACTGCTTTTTCTTCTGGATGTTTGTCGATATTCTTGCAATACGCTGAAGCTAAGACGAACAGGCCAGAGGTTAAGGGCAATTCAGTTAAACGATTACGCTCTTCACGCAAGTGACATTTGCGGCAGACTGGGAGGGAACTTATCAACGCTGTCGCGGTGCGTTCACCTTTGTAAGCGTCGATCTTTCTTTTTATAGCTTCCATCTTTAGAGTTTTACGTTTAATTTCTTCCTGTTGGGAAGCAGCATACGACTCTAACGGGCTTGATAGGGTCGTTACTTGGCGGCTCTCGTTCAAAGATGTGTGCTCACCGAGTGGCGGTATTTCATCGTCAACAAAACGTTATTTTTTTTCGGCTATGTCGCGTCCCGGCGGCACGAGCTGTGCTAGAGCAATTGCTGGAGAGCAATTCTTCGACAGGTGATGGTTCTGCTGCCGTTATTTTGAGGTTTAATCTGCAGCACATGGAATCAGCTGAACCAGTGACCTTTGCGCAGTTTAACATTTACACACATACATTTCGTGAAATGAATGTTCATCGTTTCCCAACACGCAGTAGTCTCCTTCATCATCAAAATAGTCCAAGTTCATGTGGCTTGTCATCCTATTCAGTTTTGAAATTCTTAGTTTTAGCTCGTAGACAAGACTTTCTTTTCTAGGCGGGTCTAAAGATAATGTTGGGAAAAATAACTTATGGTGAACTTTCACTTGGAAATCCATCTTTTCGTTCACCGCTGTTTATGAGCAACCACGACGAGCAACTTTTTCGGATCACGTGACATTATTTTTCTGATCACATGACTACTTTTTTAAGATCATATGTTAGGAATAGAACCACTTCGGATTCAAATTTCCAACGGCAGGTGTTACCACTCTACTGGTTTTGATAGAAGCATTGCTAGTACTGTTAGTATTACTAATATGAAACGTATTAGTATTAGTATCAGTATTTTTAAAAGTGAAGAGTGATCATCGCAGTAAATTTTCCAATTTAAGCAATTGGAAAGAAGAAGCCTGAAAAAAATCAGGGCTTCAACGGGATTCGAACCCGTGACCTCCGCGATACCGGTGCGATGCTCTACCAACTGAGCTATGAAGCCACACATTGGGAGCGAGGTCAATTTATTGAGTTCATATTTTTTTGTTCATATACTTCACATCACTTCACTGCACGGGAAAATATGAACTCAATAAATTGATGATTATTATTATTCTTAATAATATTATTATTGTTATTATTATGCAGCAGTGAAAACTATCTGTATGCTATACAGTTAAAAGGAACACAGGGCGTCAAGGCGTGGCCTGTGCTCTGGCTAGTGAAACTATTCTTTATTATTCTTATTGTTATTATTATTATTATTATTATTATTATTATTATTATTATTTCTCCTTTAACTTTATGCCGATTTACCACACAATAGCCGAGCCCATTCCTTGGGCCTAGGGCTAAAATGAGGTAGAAGATCATCCTACTATTATTACAATTATTACTTATTATTACTATTATTATTATTATTATTATTATTATTATTATTATTAGCAATGTCTTGGTACGCAATTAACACCGCTCACATGATAACTAGTCTCAGGGCATCAATTCCAAAAGTCAAGCAAGTCTGGCTGGCGGATGATTCCGCGGGTGGAGGGGGCATAGGGTTTCTCTATCAATGGTACAAGAGTTTATGCGAGGAAGGGAGAAAATTCGGCTATATCGTTAATGGTGCTAAAAGCTGGTTAATTGTCAAGACCAGCGAACTGGCAGAGAGTGCAAAGAAGGTGTTTGGCAATGAAGTGAACATAACGCTCGAGGGAAGACGTCATCATCATCGGATCAAAAGAGTTTAAGGATCAACATTGTCAAGAGTAAGTTGATAAGTGGCTCAGAGAAATGGAGTTCCTCGCGGAGATCAGCAAGACCCAGCCTCACGCTGCCTATGTTGCTTTCACTAAAGGCTTTAAATCCAAATTCACTTATTACTTGCGCACCATCGAATCGTTTGAGGAGTATGTGGACCCTATAGAAGAAGTGATACACAGTTCCTTTCTTCCTTCATTATTCGGACGAGCGGAGCCTCTTCCTGAAGAACTTAAGGAACTTGTCAGTCCATCACCTGCGCAGGGCGGGATTGGGATTCCGGATCTTAAGCGCAAATGTTTGGAGCAGTTCAATGCCTCGCTTGATATAACAGCACCACATGTTAATTCTATTGTTACTCAAAGCTTTAAACATTAGCAGCCTTTACCAAAGGACTCCACGACTGAAATTTTGTACTATGATATCAAAGTAACGAAAATAGTAACGGAGGTTATTTTTGAATGTATCCTAAATGTCACGTTATCATTCGAGTATCGTGAAGCAGGGGCAATGTTCAGGGCAAGGAAATGATTCGAAGAGCTCAACTGACACTGGCTACTTAGATTTCTGCCTTTGGAAGTATTTACTAATCCATAGCTGATTTTCGCACACTGATACAAGTTCCCTGCTTTTAGACAAATGGCACCCAAAACACGCGCAGAAATTCAAAGAGATCATCGAGAGAGGAAAAAACAAGAAGGAGGCGTGCCAAAGAAGCCTAGGAAAAAGAGAGGAGAGTTTCAGCGGAACTACAGAGAACGTAAGAAGTTAGAAGATGAGAAAACGTATTTGCACTGGGAAAGAGATCGACAAAGGAAAGCCTACATCCCAACTGCTCTTCTTACTGAAAGTGAAATAACCAAGCGAAGGAAATTAAACAGGGAAAAGGCGAAGTGCCTCAGAGAAAGAAGAGCACAAAGCAAACTACCTCAAACTTTGACAAGAGCTGCGAACCAACCCCAAAAAATGATTGTGAAGTTGGATTTCAAAGCGACAAAAACGGCCTCAACTGCTCGGAGAAAACGCATAAGTAGAGGAGTGGCCAAGGCGCACAAGAAAATTAAAAGCCTCCAGGAGAAGAACGTTCAACTGCAACGAAAAGCGTGGAGTCTAACGAAGCAACTGCAGCGAAAGTCCAAGATGACAAAGAAACTAAAAGCCACCACCCAGGAAAAGTCCCCAAAAACACCACGAAGCAAAGCAAACTCAACACTGAGGAAGGCAGGAATGAGCCCGCGAACAGTGCCACGCATTATTCGAAAGCAACTGGTTTTCGCTCAAGCCGTTTCAGACGAGGTCAAGCAGCCTACACAGAAAGGACCACAAAAAAGTAACACGCGGCGCGGTCTTACAGCCAGTGCTGTATCTGGTTCGGGAATCCTGAAGAAATACCGTCGTCTTCGCCTAGTAAATACGTTGACCGGGATCAGCAGAGATTTGCTGTCCAAGGTCAATGGAAAGCTGTCCTATTCATCAAGAAGACGCCTGCTAGAAAAATCAAAGAAACTGACTGACGCCATCGTTGCATTTTAAGAGAGAGGAGACAACTTTCGCGTTATGCCAGGGAAAGATGACTTTGTAAATTGTAATGGAGAAAAGGTCCAGAAACATTACCTCAATGATTATATCCATAACCTTCATGCCAAGTTTAGGGCAGAAAATCGCAATATAAGGGTTGGCAAAACAGCCTTTGCCCAGAGAAGACCGAAATATATCATACCAACATCGTTTAACTCGCGCTGCACATGTTTGTGCCAGCACCACCAAAACATGTCGCTCAAGTTACGAGCCTTTAAAGCCTTGGGTGTCCAAGTAAGCAGGAGTCCTGATGTTTTCTTTGGAAATTATAAAGACGAGAATACAGTACAAGAACTGGTTGAAAAACTTCCAGCACGTGTAAACTTCAGTCACTGGAAAAGGGTGGATGTTGAAGGAAAGAAGAAGATGAAGCTTTTGATGGTGGACATGGAAAAACAGAAGTTTGGAGGGCTCTTTAGAAAGAAAGTAGATTCTTTCAGAGGGCACACAAAAAGAGTGCAGATTCAGTACGAGCAGCTGAAAATGTTGAAAGAAAACCTAGCTGATGATGAGGCAATCGTGCAGATGGATTTCGCTGAAAACTACACCTGTCAGTGCCTGTGGCTGGGTGGCTGCTGCCTATGATGATAAATGGTATGTGGGTAAGGTATTGGCAGTTGATCTGGCCGACAACGATGCTCACATATCATTCATGCAAGACTCCACAAAGCAACCTGGTTTCATTAATTGGCCAACCCCAGCCGATAAGCTCTGGATTCATTTCAAGTCTGTCTTGGCTGTTATCGAGCCTGCTATCCCTTGTGGAAAATCTCAGCGACAGTACAAGCTGAATGGGGACACTGTGTCGATGATTGCAAGCCTGTTTACTCGCCACCAAGCAAACACTGCTTAAAGGTTTTGTTTTTGGTTCGTGATTGACTTAAGCAGCAAAATTGGCCTTATAGTAACACAGATGATATGAGGTTCACTATTGAGTAACCTCCGTTACCATTAACGTTACCAGTTTCCCCTATATGTTAGGTGGACAGAAAGAAATGTAATCATTTGCTGGGGTGAGATAATTTTTTTTTCCCATTTTATTTTTCTTCACACTACTTACAATTCTCATTTCATACTTACATTTACATTGCACTAACCATACTTACACTATTTAGAACAAGCACATAATTGTAGACTTAATTGTTTAAAAGAAACAATTCCTCAAAAATTTTCCATTTTTCCTTAAACGGATTGATGTTATTTAATTTGTAAGAAATATACTTTTCGGTTTGATATTTATTTAATAAAATTCTTTCAAAGTGATTGAAAGATGGTTTCGTATCTTTACACCGACAAGTCCACAAGTACGTTTTTCCTAAAATGATTATATAGTTAAGCAGATCCATCTCCCCCGTTAAGAATCCTAGAATAATCTCACGATATTCTAAAGAGAGGCAAAAGCAACTATTAAGTTTATTTAAAATTTTTTCACACGTCTCATTCCAAAAGGAAGTAGAAAAGGAACAATCAAAAAAAATATGAGATATGGTCTCAGTAGTCTGATGACAGAAGGAGCAGTTGGGGTCAGAAATATAGCCTATCTTACAAAGTAATTCATTTGTATATAGAACAGAATTTAATACTTTATACTGAAAAAAACGTAGATAAGGTTCAGTTGCAACTCTCAGTGGCATAACAAAAGCCTCCGAAAGTTGCTTATCCTCCAGATTAAATTCTACTCTCAACTTGGCCCATTTAGTTGGTTTTTCGTATCTTTGCTTTATAAGAAGATGATAATAATCACGGCACTTAAATTTTTCTAAATCAAGGATATTCTCAAAATTGGGCACTTGAACACGCAGTTTCAGTGGAACTGATTGCCTTAAACCCGTCCATACTAAAAAGTTAGAATTCTTCAATCCTGCATCCCTGACGACATTGAAGGACTCAATGTTTGTCATCTCATAAAGCAGATGAGTTGTGTATATAATATTATTATTAAAGAAATGTTTATAGAAGACACTTTTGCCGTCAATCCTTATTTCTTTGTTGTTCCATAAAATATACTTATGTATATTATCGGAATCCTCGGGATTCTCTTAATTTTGACCACCAATCCAATAGTTCTCGATAAAAATTTGCCGAGATTGTTAATTGGGGGGTGAGATAATTTTAATTGATCCTTATTTAAGCTGAAATTCAAAATTTATGAAAAGCGTGGGTCAAGCATTGTTTTTCAAGCCAGACGTTTGATTTTATGCATGTTGTAACCAAACGAAATTCAGAAGAAAACGCAAGTTTTTTTACACTTACCACTATCTAATCAGTTCAATTTTAGTATAATATTTCATATAAGCATGATAGGTATAATACTTGTTAGAGTTAATAGCTGTCACGGTGTTTCAGTGTTTTAACTCTTATAACAAATAGTTGTTAGAGCAAATGGTAACCTCCGTTACCTTTTCCGTTACCACAAAAAAGGAAAATTTACAAAAAAGTTCGAATTTTTAAAAGAAATGTATGTTTGAAGTTCATATATATGTAGATCCTGATTTTATTTAAATGTATTTTGAAGGTTTATGTGATCCCCTGTAGTATATGCAAGAATCTAAAGTTTCTTAGAGCATTTTGTGGCGCAAATTTGTGCAGAGCATGAGATCTTCATATGAGCTTAAATACGTCAAAATTGTAAAGATCTTCAAGATTTTGGTACTAAAGTGTTCAGAAACGTCATCGAAATCCATTTCAGTACAATAAAGTCTCATTATTTACGTGGTATCGAAGTCTTGGAAACTTTTATACAAGAGACGCCTAAAAATCAGTTGATATTTCCGATGTCTTGGCCCTTGCAGTAAAATTGTGGCATTTTTTGAACACTAACATGCTGCATGACAGAACTTTTAGAATATCGCCCTGATATATTACAAAACTCAAAAACACATCCTCTGTGGTCTTCTGAGCAATATCATTTTTCATCGTTTTTCTATTGCTAATGGCCTGCTTTAAGGCGGATTGGCTGTATAGTCACAATTGCTTGCTAAATTCACGTTCCCGACGATTGCTTTTCGCTCAACACTGAAAATTGGCCCATATTTATTTTACATAGAGAAATTTACTACTCAATTCAAAACAACAGAAAAAAGTGATAGGTCACCATAGTCGTTTTCGAGAAAATGACGATTTACCTCTTTGGCGAGGTCCAGCCGTAAAGTAAAAGCCGCCATTTTCTAATACGCGCACGCTGATCACGCCTAAAATTATGCCTCTTAGGGATGCGCAATGCAATACTGGAGGATGACCTTAAGTAGAAATTGGTAATCCCGGAACATGATATAATAAAAATTTTGTTCTTTTTTTATTATCAAGAAAATCTTTATCAGTAATGGATACGTTTAGTGCTGAGAAAAACCGTTAAGCCTGCACATCTCAAGGTGACTTTGTAGTTAGGCATCGTCTACACTTCGAAGGAGAAATTTGAAAACGGCGTGTTACATTCTTCACGAGTTACTGTAGTCTGTGATTACCATTCACTCAGCTAAGATATCTGCAAGAAGGAGGCACCTGGGATGCTTTCGTGCAAAAATGTCAAATGTTACAAATAATAATGTGTATTTGTCTTTTGTAATGATGTGCATTAGGGCAAGAACAGACTCTCCCTCACTGGTCATGGTCGCCCTCAAAAGAGTCTTTAGTCGGCGCAATGTACTTAAAAATCGTTCATATGTGATTGTCGATGTACACAAAATATTCACTAATGACTTTTGAAGGTTTTGACGTTCCTGTCATGTTGATCAGTTTACTTTTCACATTCAATGTGTGTACAATCGGAAATAGTTCATTGTCACATTCTTCCAGGGCTTGAATTGTGCTGTTGCGGTAGATCTTGATCCACACTGAACTATTTGCGCCGCCAACGGAAAAGCTTCACATCAAAACCCTGGGGTGGTGGTAGATCATCTGCAGAGTACTGCAAAGCAGCTTGTACAGGGTTTCCTTCTTAAGAAACTAGTAAGGCTGGCAGTACGTACAGAAGGGAAGACATCACAGCTTCATAATTGGGGTCAAAGTATGTGAGCATCTCAGGAATAAGATGATCCATTAGAGGAATTGAAAGTGTTCTTTTGTGGCAATTCTCCGGTGTTCCTGCTTTGGCATTGCTTCGGTGCTGTTGCCGACCAAAAACGTACAGCATAGATGGCTCAATGCTTGCTTTTCCTCCTGCGGAAGAAAACATGCTGTACCAGTGTCTCCTCTGATGTCTTAGCTTGTAGTAAGCTCTTAAAACCGTTAATGTGTTTGCATGCTTGGAAAACATAATTGTGATGGCTTGCTTTTGCCTGTGCTGAGTGCCTTCAATATAGAAAGGCATTTTATCGTCAGTAATTGTGTGCAATATTTCAAGAACATGGAAATTTACGAAGAATCTCAGATTGAAGCATTATTGCATGCTTCTATCAGAAACTTAGACAAAAGACCTCCAAGAGGACAGGTGGTTACTGAAAAGTGAATATTATAACCACTGTGATGCAAAAAAAGGGTTACAGATCGATTTTGTGTTTAATTGCAAAGTACAAGTATTGTTTAAAACTTTACTTGCTCGACATATATGGTTTCTGTACCATTGTGGGGAACTTTCAAGGTAATTTTAAGCAAGCATTTTGGTATCGTTTTTAATATTCAGTTTTCTCTTTTAAGTCATCCAGTAGGAGAGAGGCTACCTTGGAAGGTGATGATGACCACATTGTGATATTCTACAACAGGGTTCCTAAGACTGGCAGTACTTCTTTCATGGGTGTCATCTACGACCTCTGCCATCCAAACAAATTTCATGCTCTGCACCTGAATGTGAGTCGGAACTCGTACACAATTTCAACTCCTGACCAAATGAGGTTTGCTCACAACATCACAAGATGGAGGCAGAAAATGCCTGCTGTTTATCATGGTCATCTTGCCTATGTTGAATTTGAAAAGTTTGGTGTTGACAGAAGGCCATTGTATATAAACATTATTAGGAAACCGCTGGACAGACTTGTCTCATATTATTAGCGGAACTCATGGCGGCCATGCTTTCACAAGAAATGCACCCTCGGTTTGCACGGGAAGTATGCCATCCTTTCCTTGCGGGATTTTCATAGAAAAGAAGACAAACGATACCGGAGGTTGATCTAACGATTTGAATATAGGGTTGCACTGAAGCAAAAAAAAAAAAGGAAAATTAAACAGAATGCAAGCATTAACGGGTAAAAGAAGCAGCGAAAGACACTGGAAAGAGAGCCACGGGTCAGTGCTTAGGAAGGAGGCGAAATCGAAACAGTACAGAACAATGCAGTGATTATAGCGAGTTAGGGGCTAAAGAAAGGAGATGAAATAAAACCGAACTATGCTGTGAAGCTGAAAGCTGACGTGGGCTATAGAAAGGAGGCGAAATACCCGACAAATTGACTCAGAAGACTACAGACTTTCCCAAGTTGCGCGTAGAGATGCTGTGCATCCGTGCAAAACAAGTCACATGATCAGGTGATCATATCAAACGTGTCTCTGTGGTTAGAGAAATTACAACACAGTAAACACAGCTGGAAGGATGTGGTTGATTCCTTGATCTGTCATAAAGGCTAGTTTAGTTCAGTCTTCACATGCACAACTTTTGCCGCAAGTTTCTGCCGGACTGAAGACTTACACTGGCCGAATTGAGTTTGCCAAATTTGCGGTAAGTGTTGACATTTTTTGCGGCGATTGCTATGAAAATTATGAAGGTGCCTCGGCGAGATAATTAAGCTCATTTTCAAGAGGAATCCTTTTTCAATTTAAAGCCATGCTGTGAGAGTCATTTTATGAATTAAATCGCCCATCTTTTAATGCAATAACACGCGAATCGCTTTGTGGAGGCTGTTGTACATGTACAGGTGGTAAATGTAAACAAATTGAGTTTAAGTTTTCAGTCGATTTTAGTCGTCAACCTGATTATCACCACGTCTAAAAATAAACTTGGCCAAAATTGTGTTTGTAAACACTGCCGGGCGAGTTTTGAAGTTTTCTCTGTGTTATGTACCAGTCAATTCCAAAACCGCCAATCCTCCCCCCCCCCCAACCCCGGACAATCCCGGGCATTTGACTCCCGTTAAGCTCCGTACAGTGGGGAATTTGACCCAAAATGAGGCCCGCCCGGCGGGGCATTTGACTTTCGTGTCAAAACATCTGTCAGCTGTGGGAAGCAAAAAGATTTCGCAATTCTTTTATTCAGCACGTGAGCCGCGTTCACGGGTCATTGTTCTTGTCGATTCCACGCGGATTTTTCTGTTGTTGTCGTTTTATATAGTTATATCGTGGAATATGCCTTTGTTTAAAGTGTTGAGCGAAGACAAGCTGAACAAGAAATTCGTATGGGCTGAAAATTTTGCAGAACTTGTTTCCACAGTTACTTTAACATGCCTGGAGGATGGGGGATTTGTCCCTCTTGAAGCTCTAAACGGATGGGGCATTTGACCGTCTAAACTGGCAACATAGCGGGGAATT
>CM042757.1:838033-848229 GCA_022496165.2 Catalaphyllia jardinei
GCACAACTTCAATTTATTCTGTACAACTGACGATGGATGATGTTTCATCCGAAACATGTCTGATTAAACAACATGAACTTTAAAAACATCGTTTGGTTTATAAAGGCCATATCTTACTATGATAAGCTTTGATCGAGGACTCGATTTGGGATAAGGGCAAAAGGTGCCTCAGATATAGCCCATTCCATCATGCCCAAATCACTCAGTTACTCAACCCTAAACCCATGTATGATATGCGGACCTATGTTTTGAACAACATTTGAAAAGTGACACTTTGTTCAGTTCTGGGGGAAAGCCTTAAGGCAGAATGTCTGTTACTCCTCCAAATTAACGTGTTTCTGGGCTTGTTTAAGATAAAAAAAAATAAAGTAAAAACTTAAACAAAACTGTATAGCTTCCTTGTTTGGAATGTGTCGAACTATGACCAAGTACTACTGTACACACTGTAAAATTTAACATCTATAGTCTTAAACTAACAAAAAAAGTAAGCACACTTACATTAAAAACAAATGACGTTGCTTTATTTTTCTTTCATAGTCATACGCAACTAAACAATAGCCTACCTCTATTGTTAAATATTAACAAGGTTTCGAGATTTTTTTTCAAAAAAAATTATATTACTTGCTTTTTACAAGTAGCAATTTAAAAATACTTCCTTTACTAAATAACTGATTCCAACAAACCAAGTTGTCTTAGCAATGCTATAATCATCACAAACTCGAGTACAAATTTACCAAATGTATAAAATATAATCATACCATTTTAAATACTATTAAATCACTCTCCCTAGTTACAAGATTGTATAAGTCTGATATTTCAGAAAAAAATATCGGAACCCCTTACATTTTCCTCTTTCGACTTTAATAATCTTTTCAAATTTTCAGAATTTGTTATAACAATTTATAATAATTATAGCTACATGTAGTTTTTCATTTGTAGCAAAATAAATTTAAAGATATAAACAATGTAAGGAACACAGTTGATAGAAACAATTCCAAGTGCCCTTCACTCATGAACTTTTAAAACTTAAACTGACACCAATTAGCTGGTGTTCAAAACTCAATTCCCCCTACGTTGTTCATGATGGTTTTTAGTTTGAAGAGTTCAATAAATAACCTATATAATTAAATTAGGGGACTTAATAATTATTAACATATATTAACGCAGACCTGTTCTCATATTTTAAGTATTTGTTTTCTGATTGATTACCTAACCACTACTTAGGGTGTGTTCCTTTGGTCTGGATCAGCATAAATGATCCAAGATCTGTCTGGATGATGCTGCATCAAAGGAACCGACAAATCCACTCTGGCCATGGATTCAACGGTTCTTTTGATGCACCATGATCCAGACAGATCTTGTAGCACTGATCCTGAACCAGATCACCCCTTATGCAGGGCTCAAACTTTACACATCTGAACTTGCAAAACGCGAGTGGTTTTAGAGTTTGACAGCCAAAATTAGATGGAGTAGCAAGTATTCACAGGCAACATTTCTGTTATGAGAAAGGAAAACAACAGGAATTCTTGGTACATTTTGTTAATTCATTTCCAAAAATAGACACAATTCTAAGATTTGCAGTTGAGTAAACAATTTGGGTACCATGCATGTTAACAAACAATGTGTCTGGGCACTTGCTGTCATTATTGGCTTATTCTGTCAACATACTTTTAAATTTTGATTTTCACTCAATTTAAAGAGAAACAGAAAATAATAACTTTTTTCTACAATCGTTTCTGATATGTTTTCAATATTGTATTGTGTTTCCCCAAAACTATTATAAAATCATCCAATTTTCCCTAGTATGTTTTGATTTCATTAAGCCTCATACTCTCAGCTGCAGGATTGTGGCACTAAGCTCGGCTATTATACTTTACTCTACCTCTAAACAATTGTAGCTAAAACAATCTTTCTCGTATTTTTTGATTTTATTTTAAATAATCTGCTTCTCTATGTTTAAAGTCAATCTCTTATTTAACATTGAAAAATACTAAAGGCCCACAATTGCCTACAAAAACCTCAAGTAGAAGCTTGACTATGAAGTCATAAGTGTTCCAAAAAACGTCCTAATGCATTGGCTTATTTTGCAAAATGGAAAGAAATCCCAACACCAAATATTTGCTATATTTGTAAGTTGAGCTCCTTTTTACAAGCTTTATACATACTGACACACAATATTCCATGGGTGTTAGCATTTCAATTATTGCTCTTATAGCATGCAATCACTATGTACATTAAATTCCTGTAGGGTAATGTCAAATGCAGTTTCGAAGTGATTGCTGCAGTCTGATTTGACTTGTTTCTCAGAGTTATTTCTTATTACACTTGCTCATCACTGAACAGACTAACAGTTACACTGGCACTCCATTAAACAGAGATGAGATGAGCTGGTGAATGCTGTTAAAACGTGGCCTTTCTGTTGGTTCCAAACTCCAGCAGCCTTGCATGACTTCATACATTTCATTAGGGCATTCCTTAGGGCAAGGAAGTGTGTCTCCCCCTTCCACCAAAGAAATCACTTCGTCATCATTCATCCCATAGTATGGCGTCAATCCACTGGAGTAAATCTCCCATAACACAACACCAAAAGACCAGATGTCAGTTTCTTCTTTGAATATGCCATACTGGAGAGTTTCGGGGGGCAGCCACCTCACTGGGTACCCAGCCCTCTCATTTTCATCTAAGGAGAAATAATCACTATTTGGGCCTTTCCATGAGAATCCTAGATTTGATATCTTGACTATCATTCCTTTACCAATGATGCAGTTCTTAGTGCATAGCTCTCTGTGAACATAGCCCTTATCTGCTAGGTATTCCATACCATTTGCTATCTGCTTAGCCATGGAAATCTGATCTATATTTGACAACTTTGGTTTGGAGTTTTGCAGGTCAGTTCTTCGGTGAATTGAACAGTGGCCACGTCCTGATTCAATAAGGAACTGTTGTAGGCATTCATCATGCTCACTGAACTCAAACACGAGGCAGAGAGGGAGACCATCCACACAGACACCAAACAAACTTTGCACATATGGGTGACTGAATGTTGTCAGGGCAATGGCATCTTTCTCGAAATTTCCTTGTTCAGCCTCTAACATGTATTTTTCCTTGAGCAATTTCACCATCACCAATGAAAATTTCTTTTCTTCATGCGCATCTTGTGTCCTGACTTCACTAATACTTCCAAGAAAGAGGCTTGAGAAATTGCCTGCCAAAGAAACAGGTTCCTGTTAAATATGGTTGATAGATTAAGATTGAGAAATTGTGACCACAATATTTGATGATGTATTTGTTACCCCAGTTCATAAGCTTCTAAGGCTTCTATATAGGCTTCCTTACCATTACCACCTTTGAAATTGTTAAGCTATTGTCTTTAAGTTATTATAAATTTCTAGTGTATTACTTTATTTTATTTTTATCTTTTGTGTGGTTTATGGAAATAAATGGAAAATGGAAAGGGAGGGTACCTGTGCCTGGACTTACAGTGTATGAATGCAAACCATCTGGATTTAGACCAAAAATCTAGACCTATTTTTCTTCTCTATGATGCCATATGGATATTTCAAGCACATTTGTTCTACAATGTCTCATCTACTGTTAGGATGAAAAGCACATTTAAACTTAAATTTTCCCAAGTAAAATCTTAAATGTATGTGTCATAGGGTACATGCAAACCATACAGCCTTATCTCTCACTGGGGAGAAAAGAGAATAAACTAGAGACTACAGCTGTAGGGTACACTGATGTACATCAAGATACCAGAAGGTGAAATACATGTACATCTGTGGGCATGTACCCAACCAAAATTTACAAATTTAGCAGTTCACTGCATGGCCACAAGTATCAAACTACCCCATGCTTTAAGTCTGGATTCTGGTAAGTATAAGAATTTTTTACGGGAAACCTTACACAGTGTTCCAGATAAGCGAGGGGTCTCAGGTCAAAAACCAGACAAGGTCACCTACATGACCCGACAAACTGATAGAAAATTAATAGTGATTTGGTGGGCATAGTGGGAATTGACCCGTTGGAATTCATTATTGACACCCAGCCTTGAAAACATATCTGGAACCCTGCTTACAACTGCAACATACATGAACAGTGTAATGCATAAATCCAAGATACATGTACATGTACACTCACCATTTCCTGGACCCAATTCTTTGATGAATTCCATTGCATTCCTTGGCACTGTCCAACTTAGAAGTTCAGGATTAACATAGTAGTTTGTGTGCTGTTCATACTTTGGGTTTTTCTGTAACTTCTCCAGGTCAACAGAGGTTGACATATGTTTTGATTTCAAACTGCGACGGCGATACAGGATAAGCCCAGCAATCAGAATCACCAGAACAGCAAGTCCAACAAAGGCCATTATCAGGATAAATGTCATTTGGCCAAATAAGCCACCGGATGAGTCAGCCACCAAAATTGCTTCAACTACCAAAAACAAATGACAAATCAAAACACAAATCAAGCTGCATAACCCACTGTGGGCAATGTATTGTCATTCTTGCTGGCCCATCAGGCTAGCATTTACATGTAGATGTACCTTGGGTGTGCGAGGATATGGCGATGTTGCTCGGTTGATTTTTTTATACTTGGGCAAAGATGAAATTTTTTTGGCATTTCTTAACGCATTTCACGGTTACGAAAAAGTCTCCCTGCCTGCTGAGAGGGTCTCTCAGTGGGTTGCTTATAAATATGCAACACATGTATGTAAGGAGTGTTTGTGGATAAAATCTCTCTTTGTACAAAAATTTCTTGTGTACCGAGGAAAAATGAAGGGTTCGAAAACCATCTTTAGGTTAATTTTGTCCCAAATTAAATTGATTCCCCATGAAAACAATGCGCCAACTTTCCATTAGTTAGGTTAGAATGTTGCTGCTTACCAGGAATATTTTGAAAGCATACAAAGTCAAATTTAAAATCCTGCCATTTTTTCAAACTTGGAGCCTGGCGCAAGTCAAAACTTGTGCATACTTATTACGTTTTTCCGCTCTGAAGCCCAAGAGCACAACATAATGACCTTGGCCATGGCTTTAACCCAGGCCACGTGATCTAGAGTATTGCACTGTCACTAACCATAGACCATTTTACAGTTGCAAGTGAGGTTGGAGGTGACCTTGCTTTGATACAGACCTCTCAGCTTTTCTCATGTAAATGCCAACTAGTTAGCATAAGAACAACTTCATTTGCTCAATAAAAGCAGTGAGGTCTGTATCAAAACAAGGTCAACTCCAGCCTTGCTGCCATTCAGAGACCAGGTCACTTACCTGACAACTGTAAAATGGTCTATTGGGCCACTGCAATTCCCAAACATATGGATATAACTTGGACTTATCTGCCCTCAATTTTAGACTAAAAAGAAACTCGCAGTTAACAGACTTGGGAACCCAAGGTGAGACTTAAATGGCTGGGAAAACATTATGCATGTTGTGTTCATTTAAACGAAGGTTGTAATAGGACTATAAATAACTTTTATGCTGTCTAATTTGGAAATGGTTGTATGAAAAACATTCAAGGACAGCCAAGTTGGATGAGGCTACAGCCCAACTTCACTTTGGCAGTAAGGGGAACTTATTTTTTTAACCTAATTATTTCCAAATTGGACTAAGATGTGGTTGCATTATGGGACTCAAGGTTGGTACTGTAATTGACTTGCAATAAGAAACAGGACAATATTAATCTTATTACCATTTGGAACTGTGATATAGGCAGTTTTTGTGTCAATGTTGTGAATATTCTGTGCCTCACAGCGAACTTTTGTATTTTCCTTGCTAACTGTTAATGTGAAGTATGATAAACCATTGCCATCTTCAGGAAGATCCTCATAATATTTATCTTCTGCCAGCCATCTGGTTAAAGAAAAAAAATCTCCTCAATAAGCAACTTTAATAATTAGTCTTCCTGCAAATGAGATGACTATGTTTGATCAGCAAAGCTCTGCTTATGAACCATTACTGACAATCAATTTACACCACATCGAATCAAACAATTTTCATTTCACTCACAAAAAAAAAACATGGTAAAGGTAAAGCCTGCATACAAGCCAAGTGGCCCATAACGGCAGAGCTTATCCCAGTTTCCATAGCATGAAGTGACTTTAGGAAATATTTTTACTGTCCAGGTATAGGATGCTATTAGCATTGTGTTCCTGGCCAGAGCTTGAACTTAGCTACTGTGCTACTGCCAGGTGACCTTGAATCAATACCTGATCTTTGGTTCTGGATTCCCTGTGGCGCCACATGTCAATGTGATGTTTTCCCCAAGCTCTGCTGTTGTATTAGCTGGGGGCACAGTGATCATCGGTGGAGATGATTTTTTAGACAGTAAAGTTGTTGGATTCTCTTCATCGGGCACTTCCACAGCAGATGTTACAGGAGCTAAAAATAGCAACCAATTGTAGGATTAGGACAATTATTAATAAGGGCATTCAAGTTAATATTACTGAAAATGGTACTTCTCAGTTTCAAACTAACAGTGTAACATATTGCACAATTAAAGACATGAATTTAAGTTTACACCTTGTTCAACAGTTCCACTAACTGAGTTAGTATTCCGCTTTATTATATGGCTAGTTCTCCCTGCGTGGAACCAATTCCTGTGCTGTGATTGGTTACCCAAGCAGGCAAGAAGGTGCTATCTTGCCTGCTACAAAATACCTGCTGCTGATCTTTCGATTAATCAAGTCGGGTCGACAAGTGCCCACAGGATCCTCTCTTGAACAATAGCTAGTAATCAAACCGTATCTTTTAGGGGTATAATGAAGCTCAGGCAATGTCCACATAAGTCTGACATAGGAGTTAAATTCAATTTTTCTGACAAGCATCCCTTGCCTTTTCATATGGGAGGTACCCCTGGGTTTCCAAATGTCTAACAAGAAGTGAAGGAGTGAAATCGACCCACCACTACAACTTGGAAAATAATAAATAGTTTCCAAGTTAAAAATGGCATCCTTATTTGGGTGTATATAGACCTTGACTCCATCTGGGTACCATCAAAATGCAAAAGAAAAAAACAGCTTGGCCAATGGTCACCTTGACTTCATTCTTGGTCAATAACCCATACATGTACATCTGCTGCTTTCAGACTTTTCATTTATTTAGAAAAAAATTAAAAAAGTAGCTAAGATTAACTTCTTACTGAGGACAGAAATGTTTCCAGTTTTCCAATCTTTTCCAAAACCATTATCTGCTACACAATTTACAACTGCATCTTCCATTGCTTTAAAACGCAGCTCAGAAGAAAAGTTCTTTTGGATTGCTGAATCTGTCTTGTCTTCTCCATTCACTTGCCAACTGTGAAAGCAATCAGTGAAAATCTGAATAGTCAACAATAAATACCAGTAACCACCACCGCCACAAACAACAACAACAACAACAAACATACTGTACACAGTCAATGTGTGCTTTATTTAATGTTCCTTTGTGGGGCTGTTTGACATCCATCCAATGAAAGCATGATAAAGATTCATCAAATGAAGTACATGTAGTTAAAATTATACTGGACAAAATACATTTTCTGAGTCATCCTTGGAGTTGCTGTTAATAGGCCATTTCCGAATTATCTCAGGCCGCTTTTTTGAAGTGAGTCTTCATCCTCATCTTTTCATGTGCAAAATCAATTTTCATTCACATGAAAATGAGCTTAATTTGCGCGAAATGAAAATTGATTTGCATATGACGGATGAGCACCACGACTCGCTTGGAAAAAGAGGCCTGAGGAAATTCACAAATAGCCTATTAACAGCAACTCCAAGGATGACTCAGACCTGCTGCACAAGCACAATTTCAAAACAAAAAAGATTTGTTGATCTGCACCACTTTAAAAGCTCATAATTCTAATTTGTCCTTACCATCCACACTTCTTTTATTCTGGGGGCTGGGGGTGATGTTTGTGTTCTCTATCTATTGTTTTGTTCAGCTAGGTTGCCCCAGAAAAGTTACTTGTGAGTAAATATTAAAATATCCACAAGGGTATAAGCACACAGCTGCCAATAAAATTATGGAGATTTAGTATAATTATTTTGGATGTTACACCGAAAACTATATTACTTAACTTACCGTATCTTTGGAAGTGGATCTCCTGATGCAAGGCACTTTACAATGACAGTTTGACCTTCATAGACATCCATGGGAGATGGCCCAACCTTTACTACTGCCCCTTCTAAGGACAAAAAGATTTGGAATAAGAAACAAGATGACATGTTCCATGATACTACGGATTAAGACAATGTTAACATATCACACCCGGTGGCCTGTTTTGTTACATCACACATGTACCATAGCATGATCTTGAGAAGAAACTGGAATGTGGTATCCACGTGTTCAATATTCATGGTGTCAGAAGTGGGATACAAACAATTCTTGTAAATTCATAAATGAATATAGACTAAAAATGGAAGAGAATAAAACTAGTGTAACCCAAGTATATAATATATATGAAATTACTGTGGTTAACACTAACTACTAACACAAAAGCAGTTCACTTACCTCTCAGTTGAAGGCTACCGTATGCTGAAATGTTCTTCCTTGAGTCAACATCGCTTACTAAACAGCCGTATACTCCAGCATCACTAGCTGACACTCTTGGTAACAGCAGAATTGACCTCTTGGTCTGAGCATTGTACTTGATTGTGTAGTGCTGTCCACCACTGCTCAATTTCTTGCCATCTTTAACCCAAGAAAACACTACATCTAGACCACCTCCTTTGACCTGGCACTGAAATCGGACTTGTTTCCCAATGACGGTGTGCGTAGTATTTCTCAAAGTTTTTTTAAAACTCATTTCCCTGGGAGGCCGCAGTGCTATGGCAAGGAATGTACCCCTAAATCCAGCAGTATTCAATGATCTGTCAGACCTGAATTCAATAAACATATTGTTTTTGGTTGTTTCTTGATAAAAAGGATCAAGTCTTCCACAATATATCCCAAGTGGGGTGGCGGAATTGTTCCTTCCATCATATATTTTGACATAATCACTCGTACACTGATATGAGTCTTCAAGCACAAAATGATAAAATTGCAATTTAATCTTGTATCCTAGAGGTGCTTGTATTAACCAGGAGCATCGTGAATAACTTGGATAAGTTTTGGGATAATTTGGTGTCTTCAGCTCTCCAGTTTTTCCTGTTAATATTATTCTACCACAGCTGCCATCTACAAAATACACAAAGAACAGTATTAGCAGATGAAATGAAATATTAAGGGCGCGTTCGTTTGGGATCAATCCGGAATAAGAATCATTGGAATAATCCGAGTAAGCGTTTGTTTGGGAGCTATTATCATTCCAGAATACATGGATTTCCATCCTGGCTATTCTACTTCCAGGAGCCGAATAGCCAGAATATATTCCGGAATATATTCTGGAATTATTCTTATTCTGGAATATCCCAAAATCTGCAGCACTGTATTAGTCAGAATTACAAGGAACTGAGGACACTTCACGTAATGATCATTACCCTGACTGATTGCTCTCTTTATTATACATGTATTATTAATAGACTTATATTATTATATGACTTGTTCTTGTGCCCGATATAACACTCGCTCTCTCTAATGGCTTATTGTAGGGCAATATTCACCAGCAATGCCCATGGACCAATTCTGGGATTGCAAAAACAAAGCAAAAGCCATATACATTTCATTTTTCATTTTATTGCTCCCATCACTAATACACTGTATATCGTATTTTAGAGTTGTTACTAAATTGCTACATCTTTTTGAGGCCTTGTAGTTAACTTATCAAACCTCAGCCTTGTCATATTGACCTGGCTACAGTGCATTCCTCAGTCAGAACCAGGGCTTTACATTGATTGGTATGTTCTTTTTCTAAAAATATGATGTATCTGTTGTGGTTTGATTTTTTTTTTGGTTTAATTTTTGTTAAACCAGTTTAAATTTTTAAAACTGGTTCATATTTTTCAAACTGGGTTGAAATTTTTAAACCAGTTTGATTTTCAATTTTGAGCAGAATGTGAGCATGTGTCTTAGTAATTTGGGTTAAGCACTCAAGTTAGTGATTAGGCCTAAGCACTTATTTAGAATGGTTAGCTTTGATGTTAGGCTGGGAACTTTGCATATGACTTAGTAGTTTGGGTTGAGCTCTCAGGTTAGTGATTAGGTCTAAGCTCTTATTTGAAATTGGTTAGCTTGTGAAGTATATATGAAATAATTCATATTTGTACTGCGGTTATAGAT
>CM042757.1:859841-875455 GCA_022496165.2 Catalaphyllia jardinei
GAGAAGACTTTGACTGAACAACGAAAATCCTAATAGGAAATACGACTGACAAAGATAGAAGTGTTCAAATACTAATGATACCGTTTTAATCATGGAAAAGGCCCTGACGATGATTTCGTGTTCTGGGCATGTACGCCCCTTATCACCCTAAGATAAGTCAACTACTAACGGACCTCAGTAACAATCTATGCTCTCTGTTGAGGTTACAAAAGTAATAATTGGTTACAATTGTATTGCGGATTACAAATGTGATAAGGTATAGTTCACTGATGTAATACGGATTATAAATTTAATTAATAAGGGGCAGCTCATAAATGTAACAAACATGAGGTCACAAAACTGCAATAAATGGCATGCCACAGAATTAAGCGTTGGGTTTTGTGTCGGGCGGACGGATAAAGACTGCTGTTACTAAATCAATTACAGAATCATAGCTGTACAACCTGTGCATTTATTATGTACAGATTACGTCCTTTACTATCAAGATTTAATATTCCATCTTCGTTCACTGTCTAAAATCCGCACGCGTCATTGGTCAAAATTGATCACGTGAGTTTCCGTTACCCAACGACATCAAAGTGACAGAGTGCGTTATTACGATAACGCATAAAAACTGTGCAGTGTTCAGGTCGGGCGGGAAGCCATTGCAAGTCTATCGCCAGCATTGAACTCAGATTGAATATTAAAAGGATTAGAGACTGTTAGTTCGTGTTTTGTTTTCAAATACACGCACGCGCTTACTGTACAATGAACGAGAAATTTTCAATACTGCACGAAGCGAAGCTGAGTGCAGTATTGAAAATTTCTCGTTCCTTGTACAGTAAGCGCGTGCGTGTATTTGAAAACAAAACACTCACAACAGTCTCTAACCCGTAAATAAAGCATATGTAAGGTCAAACTCACAAATCTGCGACTTGAAATAATGTTTTCTTCATGAAGTAAAAAACTTTAAAAGTCATAATAACGCAACCTAACAAACCAACCACAGACCCGAAAAGCTTACATCACTGTGTAACTATCAGAACCCGTCGAAAACAACTGTGAAACTATTTGATAACTTTAAGTTGCCGTTAAAACTGATACCGACAAGTATCAGAACGTTTTTAGTAGATCCGATGCGTGATCGTGTCACGTTACGTTGTCGGTCATGACAAAATATGGCGACAAGAAATAGAAACCATGAATGAAAAGAGTGTGACGAAATCAAGTACCATTTTCCATTTTGAGGCACTGATATTAAAGTGTGAGTTGGATTCTGGAGCTTTAAAAAATTGATATGATTTGTAAGTAAAAACGCTGCTTGGTGGGTAAGCTTTGATGTCACGCAAACAATTCATTTAACTGAAATTTCTCAAGTATCAGACAATCCTAAAAGTTCGAAATGAAACTTCTGTGGTCTCCAAGTTACTAAATTTCATCACGGCCTCCAAACACGAAGGTAAAATAATCAGCACTTAAGAAAAAATGTTTATTTTTTGTGGTGAATTCAAAACCCAATTTGCCGAAATCAGTTAATGGTCCGTAATGCAAAATTTGAACCACTCAGGAAACCAATCAGAATTCTCCTTTGACCACAGAGCAGCTCAACCATGTAACAATTACAGTTTTGGAATGTGTCTTGTTTCATTTGTGACCTTATTATAGTTGTAGCCAATTGCTACATTTGTCACCTATCTCCTTTTACATTTGCAACCCTGTTTCACTTGTGACCTGTCCCTTATTACATTTGTGACCAGTTATTACACTGTGTAACCTCAACACCTTCTACATGCGAAATACGAAGATTTCTTTAGCGGTGTGAAAACATTGTACGCATTGCGCTATTTCTGTTGCTCATGCCTGACAACTTCTCTACAACAATAAATTTCATCACATCTGGATAAACATTTTCTCTTTTACTTCAATAAGCTGAAATAAAGTGGAACATACTTGGATATCAACAGTTTTTTGTCTTTCTTATCTTCTTACTAAGTACATTTTCGAAGACCAGAGCAAAATTCCAATCCTATCCCGTCACCGCATCGAGGGCTTACATAAGATAGCATTGCGCCAGCGCTAACTCGTTGAAAAACAAATAATCGCATTAATTGCCTTTGAACTCACGGCTGAATTTTTTTGCTCTGTTCGGAAACTTTCTGCGGCCAATAGTTTCCATTTTACCATTTATTTGAACAATACAACCACTGTTAACTTCCTTAATTCCAGTAAAGGAACAAATCCTATAGAGTGCAATTCTGCTGCCAAAGATATCTGGCAGTTTTGTATTTAAAGAGAGATAGAGATCCCGATCTCTGCAGCTCTTATCCCAGAGAAAAATAACACTCGGGCTGACCGAGAGTCTAGAGCTTTTACTGATAATAAGGAGTAGAATTGCTAAGACCAGATACATTTCAACAATTTCCAAAAATCTGGTTGGATCACCTAATGACCTCTTCTTTTCTAGACTAAATGCACAGGTGTCTTGTTATGCATCCTGGAGATGGAACAACTTATGTAATTACATTTTTTTTTTCGATTCCAGGGGAAATATTTTTTCTATGCTTTTCCCGCATTTAGTTTGCTCATTGCTTGCATAAGATAGCGAGGGTGGAAGCAGAAGGCATACTAATTGTTCCTTTTCTGGAAAACTCAGCCATGCACTCACAGCTGCTATAGTAGATGTGCCAATAACACTTCCACAGCAACTGACCATATTCAAAATGCCAGAGAGAGAGGATGAGCTTTGCCCATTAATAAAGATGTTCATGATGGCTTGCAGATGATCTGGCTCTTATTTTGAACCAAAACTGGGCTCCATGGTACACATGAATATGGGACGTTAGTAAAGTAATTTGCTACCTTAAGATAATCTATAATTCAGAGGACCTGACCTTGAAAACTGTAATGGTTGTATATCTGCTCAAAGAGGCAAAAGTATTATCTTAACTTGATGATATGGTAAGTTCAGAAACCTTTGGTTTTGTTTATCTTGAGGAAACCTCTCAAACAATCCAATCCAGGAGTTAAGCTAATGCAAGTTTACTTCATATTCCTCCGATCCTCGCATTCGTGTGATCACTCCTTCTAAGGATGTATTTGGCTTGCAGAGGTAACTAATTTAGATTGTCTCCAGTCAAGAGACCATAACCTCATTTTCTCTTTTATCCAGCATTAAACATAGAATAGCTAAAAACATTTAAAATCTTGGTAGTGCCTGGGCAAGCACTGGGCAGACTGTAGGCTAAAATAAAATTCCTTGAAATTAGAGTCCTTCTTCACCTTGCGATAAAAAGCAGTAAACTGGGCTGTGCCGTGGGTCGAGATAGCGCTCCAAAGAATGGTGCGAGTTAAAACGCGGGACAATTATGTTGTTGCTCTATCTAAAGTTGTACGCAATACAAGGTTGTCAAGTATGAACGAGCGGCGGGTGCTTAATCGATAAACAAGCTATGGAGTAGTTTAATTAATCGAAGTTCTTATTAAAAGGTTAAAGTGTTCCAGTTCGAAAGTCGCTAGACTGCCTCATTGGGCATATCGCGGGGTAAGCTGTACATATTCTGGCTGCCCTACAGTGAAGTATTTCCAACGAATGTAGATTGAAGGTCCGCATTAGAGCAGCCACCCCAAACGACACGGCTGGCGCGTAGGAAATTTGAATTGACCAATCAGGATTCAGCAGGTGGGAAAAATTTCAGTGTCCTCACGTTAATGTAAGTTGACAAGAAAAGCATTGAAGTCAAGCACCTTTTCTCATTGGAGATTGTATTAAATATTCACAAAAGGTGATTTACAATCCCCAAAACCATATCACATTGCAAAAACTGAAAAATATGACACATCTTTTGTCTCCAAGCTTCTAATTTGGCGCCAAAAATAGTAGTTCCTCGGGTGTCGCCATGTAGGATAATAGTAGTCTTATTTTGAACAAATTGCGCTGTTCGTCGTCAAATTAAACCCGGAATTCTTTTAATTATTAAAAGAGGCCAAAGCAACTTTAGCATTGTCTTCATTTTAGCTAGCGGCGAAGAAAAAGGCTATTTTCGTGTCGTTTCGGTAGGACACCTAAGTTTTGACTGCCGCGCGTACTGCGGGCTCAGCCACCGTATGCAAGGGCGTTTCTACTCAAGAACGAACTCCTTTTAAGGAGATTCAGGTGGTGTCATCCGCGTACATAAAGACAGAGCCAGAGGCAATAGCCCGTTGGTAGGTTATTGGTGTACTAGGCGAAGAACGTTGGGCCCAGTACTGACCCTTGAGGTATCCTGCAAGTAATGTTATAGCACAGTTGAGTGCTGGTCATCAACTACCGACAGTGGAGCGATTGCTTTGGTTTTTCAGTGCAGGTTTTTTCAGTGTTGTGTTATAGAATATGGATTCTGAGTGTGTTGAATTTGTTCTATGTGCGCAGTGTGTTTCGAAGTCTCATGTAAGCCCCCAATGCGGCGACGGAATAGAACTTAAAAGTTGAACGACACTTGCCTGTAACTTGAAGGTTGATTGGAATTTTTCAAGGACTCCATCCGCTAGAAAAGTATCCTTAGAGTCGATTGATTTTAAAGCGCTTTGCGTAGGTTACATGGCAAACTGTTGCACGTGATACCCCACTGAGCCTTTTGGTTTGTTCGTGGCTTGGGCACGTGTTGCGGAAGTTTAATTTCGTCCACGCGATATCCACTTGGTGTACAATATATTAATTTATGCATGACCTACGTAACGCATATTTCAGCCCGAGGTGCTTGTATTTCTGAGAAACTGAAAGGTCATTATGGCGTAAACATGGAACTCTTAGCGTTTGTTATTCATCTTTGCTTCACATTGGTATATTGTTAATGGAACCAGATACGATGCTGTGGCAAACCTGTGCGATAACTGTCCTGTTCAGCCTGCAATCATCAGGTAGGTTTATTGAACACAAGATTCCATAGACATAACAAGCCGGGAAATGTAAACAATCGTGGTTCGAAACTTAAACTTCATTGCTGTATTTGACAACATCATTTGGCATAGTTTCTGATAAGAAGTCAAAATAATAACTGTAATAAGGGCAACAATTCAGCTCAATCGAAGGACAGCAAAAGACAGAGTGATCCTGGCCATAATAGTGGTAGCATTTAAAAGCAACTATGATTACCTTCCGTAAGTAGCGAGCATTCGAAAAGAAGGGAAATAGTTTTCAGAATTTTAGACAATCTTGTGAGTGGATCTACCGACACTCCTAAGTACTTACTTTAAACGTGACTTGGAATCAGATAAAGAGGAATTACAGACAGAAGAAGCGGTACAAACGTGATGTGACGTAAGTACAATGACAATGGAAATCATGATATCATTTTTTAAAAGCAGGTTCGATCTTTTGATCTCTCTATATTAAACGAGGAATGTTTCTTTTCGCGAACTATGGCACACGTTTTATAGCTAACCATTGTTAATTAAATGGCACCCTTACAGCAGATTTTCGAAAGGACTGCTAAATTAGAATTGTAACAGGGTCTTTTGACACTCTTCGGTAAGATATGCGTACAGCAAGCATTCCGCATATCAATTCCGAAAGTATTTTAAGGTTATTACAGGACTTAACAGTTACTTAACTTTGTTTTGCGCGGATCATTTTGATAAGTTAAAGCAGCCGAAAGAGAATTGTAAATGCAAAGGGCTTTCCAGAAAGTTTACTACAATAGAATCCGAACGCAGAATCTAATCGAATTCAAGTCAGCAAAGTAGAATCAAATGTAGCTTCTTCTCGACAATTTATATCGATTAGACTGCGTTCTACTGAAAACTGATCTTGCTATGTGTAGGAATCGTGTAAATTTGGCGGGATATTCTCGAAAACTTGACCTAAAGTAGTCAAGCAGTGATCATTAGTACGACAGGTATGGAACATTTCTTAAAATTCAATACAACCTAAATCGAAATCAGTCGCCCGAATCATGTTACATCCAACGGCTATCTACGCTTTGGTGTATGATACAGGACTTGTAGAGAAATAACGTAAGTTTGAACGAGAATAATCGTGTTTCAGCTTTATATAACCTCTTTATATATATTATGATATTTATAGAGGAAAACAGATGCTAAAACTTGCTTTCAGACGGCCTAAATCTCCATAGCCTGCATGCAGACGACTACTATATTAGCTCTCAACCGGAAATAGCAAAATAAAGTGACACATCTACTGGCGGCTAAGAGCTCCACAGCAACATAAGAATACACTACGCAAGACAGGAAAGGCCTGTACTTTGTTTCCGTATCTCTATATGCTGATGACTGTGCATTGGTTCCCTACCCATACAAACTCTCAAAATCATATTTATATTACTTTTCGTGAGATTATTTCAGACAGACAACCGATGATGGACTTAACAGTTATTCCAAGAGCGAGCGTTTTGTATGAGATGAAGATAACCAATAATCATCTCATATCCAACAAAAGCGCCCCCAAAATATAAAGAACTACACTAAAATAAAAACGCCTTTAAAAAGTGTGCGTACGTCTACCAGGTTAGTAGAGCATTATATAATGGCTCATATACCATGATGGCTAGGCCAATGAGAACTCTTAAATTGCATTATCCAATTATCCGGATTTTAATCAATTGAATAACATTTGGACAAGCACTTGTTTAACCAGTTAGAATCACGAACTTTACCAAGAACACTGAAAAATCAAAGCCTCGTTGAAGAAGGCAGTAATTATAACCGTCGCTCCAAGCCATTTTAGGTTTGAACAGCAAGAGCTTTGACAGCAAACTGAACGGCAAGTGGAGCGCTGCCTATAAAACAAGCACCGAAAATGTGAAGCTTATGGGACACGGTTTAGTGTGACAAGCTACTGGTACTGCAGGCGGGGTTACTTAGCGCTCTTCTCTGTGTTCGGCCCTTTATCGTCTCCATACAAAGTGAGCCACTCAGGAACTGAATCTGCTGTTGTTTTATAATGTTTGATGCTATTGGCTCCTTTTCTAACACCTTTTGGTTGAGATTTCAGTGATTTCTTTAGTCCTCTTGGTAGAGATTTCAGGGAATTCTTTACTCCTCTTGGTGTTGATAAGTGATGGACTATTGTATCCTTTTCCTCTTCCTGCACTGATAGAGGTGTTTCACTTGTTGAAGGTCTTACTACCTGGCTCCTCTTTACTGGATAGATCATCACTCTAACCTTAGGTTGTAATTTCGCTTCTTGTAACCACTTCCTTCGATTGATATAATCTAATCCACGTACATCTGTGAGATGATTAGACAATCTAACGAGATATTTTGCTCCACAATTCGGAATTGGGCAATCACGGCACACGCGTTTAGTCATGTTAGCAGTTCGAGGTCTCCACAAAAATAAAATAGTTTCAGCGAATTTTAAACTTTTATGCCAAGGACAAAAAGGACTTTTGAGGGACAAAAGGGACTTTTGAGGGAAAAAAGGACAAAACGAGGCCATTCAGGACAAAAGGGCAGAAGAGGCACCTTTTTGGCTCTGTGTTTTTCCCTGGGCGCGCGTGGAATCTGGCGTCGTACACGCGCGTCGTTTTAGGCCATGAAACCCTGCTTGTATGGATTATCAACCTTTTCATAATTTAGGAGGCTAATTGTTTTGTTATTAATCATGGTTCATTTATATTTTTCTTTTGGACTTGCCTTGCTAGTCAAGAAGTTAAATTACCAGCTCTAATATCATTGTTTCCCTAAAATTACTGATTTCGCCTTAAGATATTAAACGTTTTGTAAAAAGATTTTACTTTAATAGATTGTATATTTTCCTAAAGATCTAATATTTTTAAAATAATGTAATTATTTTTATTTGATACATTGTATATTTTCCTAAAGACTTAATATTTCAAAAAGAATGTTATTATAGTTTAGTTTCATATGCTAACCATGACTTGTTTTTTGTCAAACCACGCGCGCGTGTTTCACGCGAGATTCCACGCGCGCCCAGGGAAAAACACAGAGCCAAAAGGTGCCCCTTCTCCACGTGCCTGAAGGCCTTGACCAATCTTCGCGAAATTCTTTCCCGCCAAGGTTGGGCTGACCTCCAGTTTTCTGCTAAGAAATGTTATCGCGCTCTTCTTAGAAAGAGGTCTTCTCCTCCTGTCCTTCCCCGGGCCTGGGTTCCATTTTTGGGGCCAGGATTTCTGTTTGAACGTCATATGTCTCTCGTGCGTGATGGTTTTTCGGAGAATTACAAAAATAATCTTTTATGGTTGATTACGTTGCGTGCAGTTAAAGTTAGGGATTCTTTGCATTCTTGGGGCTATATTGCCTCGGATCGCTGTGCTAAATGTGATCTTAAGGAAACCATTGATCATTGTTTTTAAATTTTGTTCGGGTTAAGAGGGTATGGCATCGGTTCTCTCCAACTGCCATTTTGTCCTCCACATTTGTTCATAATTGCGTGTCCATTTTCTTTTTCAACTGGCAAACTACCAATCAAAAGAATGCTCGCATCGCCCGTTATCTTGTCAAATCCATTTTATACGGCATTTGGAAATTTAGAAATAAGTGTACTTATTTTAATGCTACTGAAAGATCTGATACTATAATTAGATATATAATTCAAGATGTTAAGGCGCGGATTAATATTGATTTTTTTTCGTTTTTCTCTTGTTTCCTTCAAGAACGCCTGCGAATCACCCTTGTGTTCAATTATTTCCGATTTGCCGGTTGTCACTTTTGTTTAGTTAAGATTTTTCTAGTCAACTTTTTAGGTTAACTTTAAGAGTATGAACTTTTATTTTGGACTGCTTTTTGGTTATCATCACGAACTTTTTTGCATATTATTTTGTGAGGGGCCAAGCTCACGTGCTTTGCACTTTTCATCATGTATTTTTATTGTGAATAAACTTCTTTCATAACTTCTCTTGGAGCGACGGTTATAATTACAGCCTTCTTCAACGAGGTAATGCATATTACGAAGACAGTGAAGACACCCAATCTGGCCAAGAAACGGATTCTTCCCAATCTAGCTGAGAAACGGATTCTTCCCAAGAAGTGACAGAGCACTTAAACCCTTGGTCGCGCATATAAGACGAAGCTCAGGAACGCCACGAGGTTCAGCTCAATGCTTTGGTCGACGAGTACAAAAGAAACGGAGATTCGGAAAATGTAGCTCACCTTAAAGCGCAGAACGCTCTCCTTCCTCTCTACAGAAAAGAATTGAGAAAAGTACTGTTAGAGTATCTGCAGTGGATGCGAGCGATGAAGAAAGATTACACCTTTCAAAAAGTGATGGAAACTCAAAAAGATCTCAAAGATACAGATGAATTTGATTGGTTAGAATCGACAGAACTAGCCATCGATAAGCGGAAATTCTTGCTTAATCGATTGTTTGTGAAGCAACCCATTCCACAAGATGAAGACTAGACCTACTGTGTTTTGTTCTCAATAAAAAAAAAATGTATTTCAAACCGATATCTAGTGTGTTGTTCTATTGGAGTTTATTTCTTTGTTTAGGGGACTTCAGTTTTATTGTTCATTGCATTCTAATTTCCTGATTTACTTTGTGTTAAACACTTCGTTGTGGAGCTTTCGTTATCATTTTGGTGTATTCATTTCAAAGCTCTGTGTATCTGAACCATTTCGCTAATAAAAGTAATATTCAAGAAACGGTGTTGTTCGAAAACATTTATTGTCGCGTGTTCACAATTAATTAGCGCTCTGAACTTCTATTGTTAGCATTTCAATGATAGATCTGTCCCATGGGCTATTCCGTTGGAGAGTTTGTATGCAAATCTAGGGCTGAAAGTAGTGACTAACGGAGCGGAAAACAAGAGCAGTTAAGAATTAATTCTCTCTCTTCTTAGCAAAGCTGAGAGTGCAGATAAAAACATAATAGATATTTTCATGAGCCAAACAGGGTTAAAAGAACCCGGCTTCGAAAATCGGAGAACGTTTTCAAAGAAAGCTAGAGAACATTTGAAATTATTACGCGTTCAAAAATTTGCGCTTGTCAATGTTTCCCAATCACGGACAGTTAACCGAGCGTTCAAAGCAGCTTGCAGATCAATAACGTCGGTGAAAAAAGCCATCTTCACGATAAACGTTTCGAAAATCGAACAAAGTTTTCAAATTTCTAGCGAGTTCAAGTTGAATAAAGGAATGAGGCTTTCGTTAAAATTTGCGCTTTTATTTTGAACACGTAACAGATTCTACATGAGCCAATCAGGGTTCACTATCGCGGGCAAGTCTGGGCAAGTTTATTGTTTCCATTGTACTAGGGCGACACTTATTAGTAAACCTATACCGAATTAGTATGCAGGAAGACACTTTATTAATATGCAGGAACGCATTTCTACCTAGACAGTTTGAATAGTAATGACTTAACTCTACCTAATCCATAGGCACCTAATCCACCTAATCCAAAATCCGGCTAATTCCAATGAACATAGACTACTCTCCATTGACCATACTTTTAGCGACTGTCCTTTTGTTAAAAAAATTTCACATGAGGTCATTAGTTGGTTCAATTTAACGAACAAAACTCACTTCAATCCGCTCATGGAAGAGAAACTGTTCGGTGTTACATCTAAACAATTTGAAAAAAGTGTAACGAAGAAATTTAACTACACATTGCTTTTCATGAGATACTATATCTACACTAACAAACTGCATACTAGTTCAATCTTACTTGCTGATTTTGTAAACAAAATCCCACTTAAATACAGAATCGAACGTATTGAAGCATAATTGATAAGAGAAACGAAAGAAGTACTGCCTGATCATTGAATGTATAAAGTGACTTTGGGTCACCCAAAGGAATGTTTACTTCTGTATTCAATGATTATGCAAGTATAAAAAATTAATGTCAATATAATGTTGTAATGTAGTGCTCTTTATAAATGTTCTTTGTATGGTCGAAAGGTAAATTTAAGGGTTGAAATTATCTGTTGTTAAACGAACAGTTTATTTTAAGTAGAAGAATGGGAATAACATAATTGCCACATTGTAAATAATGGAGGTGAGAAAAATGTTCAATCAATATGCATAATATATATATTTAAAAAAATTCTAGCGTTTGATATTCTTAATATCAATGAAGTGAATTTGTATTTGATTGCACTATTTATGTAACCAAATTGATTGCAGGGCTGGTACTACGGCAGAAGGGAGAAATTTATCGGCCAATATTTCAACTAGCAGAGCTAGTCTTCTTTAGGGCCAGTACTTAATACAAGAAAAATAACGGCTCTAAAATTTGAATTTAGATGATATATAATGGCAGTTAATGTTTAACTAATAAAAGTAACATGAACAGTGATATATAAGGTTACAAATGCAGATAACTGTATACAATACTGAAAACAAGGTAAACAGTCAACGTTCATTTCGGTGGTTCATTCCATTCGGTTCTATCGTTTGGCCTCTCTTCTTCAATAATAATCCACCAGAATATTTTAAAAATTATTTTTGATTACATGAAAACATACATATGTATATTTATGATTGTCAATCAGCATCAAATATTTTTAGTTATTGATTACAGAAGGACGAACTACGAAAAATTCTCATTAAAATACAGGGGGCACCAATTTGGAATAATTTGCCGAATGATTTGAAAATATCAAAAACGTATCATTCTTTTTAGAAAAGCTCAGAAGTTTATGTACAAAATTAAAGTATTTTACGTTGTTTGAACAATCATGTTAATTATTTCTAGGACAAAACTCGTATAACTATTACAGTTAGGCTGATAATCCATCTGCTGTTTTCAATAGATTATATTGAAATTGTCGATGGGGGATCTCCCTAGAAAATCTCGATTAGAGCTTACTAAGATCTCCCGACATTATATGTGCTTTATTAGCAGATGATTAATTGAAGAGAAATCATTACAAATTTAATATAATGGAAAAATAAAAAAAGAATGTCGTAAATTGTAGATTTAAATTTAATCCGTAGAAAATCTCGACAGAGATCTCTAATCATTATATATGACCAACTGAAGCAGATATGTAAATGTATAAAGCAAATTCGGTCATAGCACAATGGAGCATAGTCAAGAAACACCTACAATGAGCGACAAAAGTAGTTGAGGCACTTTTAGGAAATGACGCTTTTTGATACTCAAGCATTTTTTCTATTTTATTTGCATCCAGCGATGATTTCCTGATACCCCCGGGCCCCCAATTCGATGTTGTGTAGGCGCTGTGGTCTGTGTAGTCGAAGAAATATAAAAAATCAACATTGTTTGGGGGAAAAGGGGGGCGGAATGTTTCCAAGACGCAGAAAATCGAATTTTACTGCCAAGTGTCTCAACACTTTTGTCCACCATTGTAGCCTCTTTTGGGCTTATTTCGTGTCGAGTTTAATGGGCCTGCATAGAAACCTAAAATAGCATTCTCAAGAATTGGGCATTTATTGAACTTTTATTATTGAAATGTTGTTTATTTCTTGGAATAACTCTTTAGCCTCGAAATATTCTTCTCTGTAAGTGTGATATTTTAAAGTTTTGTCGACTGTCCTTACACCGTGTGACGAATTTTCAGGGTCTATCCAATGGCCAGCGGGAACATACGGAATACCCAGATCTAAAGCTGGGTGTCCTCAGGCTGATGGCTTTCATTGGCAGACGGGATGGAGACTACAGCAGACCAGTTGTTACAAAGCAGATTACCCAAGGTCCTCGCAATTCCACATCGACGGAGAAGTAACTAAAACTACAGTTAATAGATCTTTTTGTATGAAAAGTAGTACAATTGATGATAGGGATAGACCGGAGTGGCCACAAGGTTCGTCGAGTACAATGTTTGTTTTATATATCCAGGAGCCATAAACTTTAACTAGGGGTGAAAGGAGTCATTACTTGGGAAATTCTGTGAACTACATCAATGCTACATGCCAGATTCATTTTTACTGCGTGTGTCATCATACATTTCTGACTCACTGTTAAAAATGATTAAGTTATCAACAAGGGCTTGAGTTAAATTTGGAATGGGAATCACCGTGCTTATAAGATTCTGTTACAGCTCTCTCCTTAACCAGTGATTTTTCCAAACATAATTTGACTAGACTGAGATAGAAAATTTCCTCCAAATACTTCTTTCTCCATCCTCGATTATGGCTCCTGGAGTAGTTACATTGATTTAAAGTTCAGCACTAAACCTTACGTTCACTCAGCGACTTGTGGCAAGTCTAAAAAGACACGTGTTGTCTGCAACTCGTGTCTTTTTACACTCGCCAGAAGTCGCCGAGTAATGTTTCGCACATCGTTCTAACTGAATTTCGCGGTACACTTAGAGAATCTGACGTGTATCTAATAATAATAACAATTAATTAATTTACATTGTGCTTTTTAACATGCCATGATCAAATGAAATATCTTCCCTTGAGCAGTTGATCATTGAACTGTGCCATCATTGGCCATCCGCTGGTACAGTACCACACTGAGATTGAGGCAAGACTCCAGCTTGTTGCACAAAACAATTTTCAAATTCCAATCCGATTTCTTTTCATTCCTTTATTCACACAATCATACCGTCGTGGAAAATTACCGAAAAGCTCTCAAACCTCTTAAACTTGATGGCCTTAACTCATATTTCTTTTGGTTTCAGTGGTGTGGATGTGTGGGTCACGATCACGTGATCAATGTTAAGATAGCACATGAAGAATATCAGATAGAGTGTTTCTGTCGTCGTATGCCTGTCTCTTACGTGCTACATTTTTCAAGATCTCCTAAACAAAAAACAAATCTATTCCATTTTCAGTACGAGTAGTCATGCGTTAAGTAAGATGATGACTTAATTTTAATAACATTAACGGACCCAACCATTTATTTTCGCTAAAACAACGAAAGTTTCTTATAGTTTGCCATGGGCCTTACCATGACATTGGCCAAACACGGGTGAGAGTCAACCTCCTGTATATGTTGTTTCTGTCGTAGAACAATAAGCCTACCCTCTTTCGCTCTACGAGATAATGAACAGTCAAAGTAGTCTATATTTCGTAAGCTATTTGGCATGTTTTCTAATTGGAAAGTCTATGCATCTGCATTTTGCTGAACTTATTGTTGCATGATAGAGTAAAAAACGACAAGAACTGGTCGTTAATTAAATCTAATGCTCATTTCAGGGAAGTACTGTATTTATAAAAGAGACAGCTGCCCTAAAGGCTTGAGATCTGGACTTGTCTTCTGGAATGACGAGGAACAGAGATTTGATTTAAACAAAAAAGGTGGTCTTCTTCCTGATGGCTATTACCGGAGCTCCATCACAGAGATTAATTTTTGCTGTAGAACAGACGGAGACAAAGACGATCCTATCTTCCTTCCTTTTAAATCTCCATTTTTTCTGCTAGCTTACGAGTCCGCGAAATGCCAGATGGTTAAGTGGGCAGTGGCTAGTCTGGAGTGGATATATTATTATACGACTGTCCGGAACAACGACGATCAACGAAATGGCTCGTATCCTTACAACGCTGGCAAAATGCACCCCACCATTTATTACTGTTACTATCAGGGTAAGAAATGGAAAATGGAAATGGAAATTAAAACGAACATTTCGCCAGGCAGCTGAACTCTGAAATGAAAACCGGGACTACATGAAATTTCTCGCCAACCCTGAAACATACATGGCAAATATTTTGTGAATTCAGTTAGCTGGCAATACTTTTTTTACATTTACCAAGCCAAGACCTCTCACTCCTTAAATAACTTAAAACTCTCAAATATGTAGGCGACGGCAATTTTCAACAACAATCTCGAAGCAATTTGTTTTATTTTCTAGGGTGTAAAGAAAACCTAACAGCCGTCAGTGGTACGGTCAAGTCACCAAACTATCCAAAACATTATCCGAATGGACAGTGGTGCTCGTGGAAGATAACTGCCAATGTAACACAACAAATACACTTGATGTTTAAAACCTTTAGTTTGCAAAATGAGAGGCTCACTGACGAGCTTCGTGTATATGACGGAGAAGATAAAACAGGAGAAGAGTTGGGAGTGTTTTACGGAGGTCACCCTCCCCCAACGGAGGGAATCTACTCTTCATCAAGCCAGATGTTTTTAATATTCAAATCAGACAAGAATGGCTCGTACACTGGCTTTAGCGCTTCTTATTTTGTTGTTACCAAAACGGGTAAGTCTTATTAGCTTCCACAGTTTTGTCCGCTATATTCAGCTAACTCAAAAATAAGAACCTTTGAATTCTTATTGGTTGTCTGGCACCACATGACAAGGCAAGTCAGCCGGGACAGTTAATCCCTAGTTGCCTTTTCTTTCATTTACATTTTGTCGCTCAGTGAAGTTTTACCTATTTGTTACAGCAAGAGCCAGTACATATAAGTGGAAATTGTAGTAGTTATTGGAACCAGAAGGTAATTTAGTAGTAGGTTGAGACTCAGAATGACAAGGAATCAGTTTTTGTGGCTGATGCTCATGGCAGATGTAACTACTCGATCAGCCAGACACTGAAAAATTAAAAATTTTATACAGAGAGTTGAATAATTGTCGAACAGCTGTAAGCATGCGAAACTTAGTTGTTGTCATTTTCAGTGGAAACCGCGCAGAAGATGTAATTGGTACCCCACTTTCTTTTGATTGATGGCACATAGTAATATCCATGGTGTTTATAGTGGTTCGATGTTTGATGTATTAAAATTCAGCTTAAAACAATAGACCTTAGTACGAGGCTGTGGGGAATATCTAC
>CM042757.1:880455-905229 GCA_022496165.2 Catalaphyllia jardinei
GTCTCGTTATGTTTATAACCGCAATTTGTGTGTTATTTTTACTCAAGATGACATTAGATACGGTGTGTCCCATAGACTTGATAAGCAGAGTCTACAGGACGCACCAGCTAGTTTGCAAGTGCGCCAAGAAAACAAAACAAAGTAAAAATATACGTTACGTTAAATTGAGTATATTACTAAGCGCAGTTGCTACAATTGCAATTGGCATTGACAAAGTTACTGAAACTGACAGGGAAAACAAGATATACGGCAACATGCTGAGGAAAATCAAAACGATTAATAATCCAAAACAATTCTTTCATTTCAGGATGCAACGAAACCTTAACTACAGTCAATGGCACTTTCCAGTCACCAAACTATCCAAGGAATTACCCCGATGGACAGTACTGCTTCTGGGGAATCACGGTTTTCACAGCGAAACAAATCAATTTAATATTCTCAAGTTTTAGTTTGCAAATTGAGAAAAATACAGACGTGCTGTACGTGTACGATGGCGATAATGCGACAGGGGAGGCACTGGAAGTGTTGTACGGAGGTCGCCCTCCCCCAAAGGAAGGAATCTGCATCTCGTCAAGCCGGATATTTATTGTATTTAAATCAGACAAGGAGGGATCTTACCACGGATTTAGCGCTTCGTATTATGGTGTTAACAATTCGGGTAGGTGTTTTGGGGCCCTTACACGGACCATTTTTTAACCAGTATTATTCCTTTAAAATATCGAACAGACATAAAATAACTCTGATTGCTTTTGCATATCACAAGACACGAGAAGGCATGGCAGTCGACAATTCAATAGTCAAACACTAAACTCTGTAAAGTAGTTGGCATGCAAGTGATAACCTGAAATTTACGGTGACACTATCTTCTATGAAAATTAGAGTCCTGTGCCATCGCGGCCTCGCAGTCGTCAAAGGGAAGTGGAAAGAGTGATGAAAGAAAACAACCTCAGAGAAAAGGTAAAACACTCAATTTTCCTCTGCTTAGATAATTATCTTCACTTCTCATGGTGATGACTTGTATGAAACTAGCAGACCTAGCCTGAAAGCCAAAATTCGAACCAAGACGGTGAGAAAAAGTTCACTGAGAACCTGAGGAAAATCATAAGGGTATGGAGAGCACAGAGCATAACGGACAGTTTTGGTCTGCTTGAAATGTCTTTGATATTTATCGTATTTTCATAAGTGTTACTATCGTTCTACAATAGGAGTAGCGCTGAGACACTGCTATAAACTTCTTTTCTCGAGAGGCCTGGAGACAGTGTTTACCCTTTCCCCCGACGTTGTTGGTTTTTTCTGTCTCTAGGACTACGCAGACCACATCACCTGCACATTATTGAATTTGGGAAGGGGGAGGGGTATGGTTGATAGAGGAAGCTGGGTTATCTCTGCATGCCTTTATGGGGGTAATTATGGTAGAGAATCATTTCTTTAGTGTCCCAACCACTTTTGCCGCTTGTTGCATATATTTGTCTCGTTCCAATTCCCTTTATACAATAACCAAATCAATGCGCGCGCTCTGATTGGTCGATCAGCTGTGGGTTATTGTGCCGGTAAACCCACGGAAAAATCGCGCGTCTTCTGAATTATTCAGAGTCGAACAATTCGTAAACCACTCGCCTGCGGCTCGTGGTTTACAAATTTTTCTCGTGTTCTACCAACATCCCGCGTGGTTTATCAGCTTATACCCCACAGAAACTTGTGGTCTATTGCTTAAGTAGCTTATGGTATCTTCATGTTTGCAGGGTTAAACGTGGTACCTGTTGTTGTCCCTGTAGTGTTGTCAGCAATTCTTCTAGCTACCTTGCTTGTAGCTGGAATCTGTTATATAAGGTAACTGAATAAGAAATCACCCAACAATTTTAGAATTGGGATTCTTTGTTTTATCTAAGCTTGTATAAATTGCAAGAAGAATAATAGATCAAAAGCGAATCATTGCCAATCATAGTTTGGCATTTGTTTCCCAAAACATTTACTGCATTTGTGAACTTTGTTGTTTCAGGAAAAAGAGAAAAATATTCGAAGGACCAGAAGAAGAAATTTTACTAAGGTGATTTTATTAGTTCTTTACTGATAGAATAATCTTGTTTTACCGTTTTTTTAGATCGGCTTATATAAGGTAACAGAATATGAAATCACCCAACAGTTTTAGAAATGGGATATTTTTTTTGTTTAAGCTTGCATAAATTGCAGAGGATCTAAAGCGAATCAGTGTCAATCATAGTTTGGCATTTATTTCCCAAAACATTTACTGCATTTGTGAAATTGGTTGTTTCAGACAGAGGAGAAAAAGAGTCGAAGGACCAGAAGACGAAATTTTAATAAGGTGATTTTATTACTCTTTTACTAATAAAATAACCTTTATCCTGTCCCTCTCCTGTTTGCTGAGAAGGGTGTTTGACAAGGAAATCAAGAAACTTTCCAATTTTGGATAAACTTTGGCTATGTAGCTGGCCATATAGCCGCTATAATAATCGCCGTGACGAGGCTACGCTTGGGGCGGGGGTAAAACGAAGTAGGATACGATCCTTCTACGCAGTCCAGAACCACATGGGGTGGATAGACTTCCAAGAGGGTTCAGAGAATGTTGCAATACGTTGCGACCTCTATTGGAATACCCCAGCCAGCATGGCGAGTTAAGTTTAAATATTTAACTGGTGGACAAAATAAAATACTTATAGTCTGGTCAATAATTTCTTTTTTACCGTTTTTTGTTTCGTTCAAAAACGAAACGGTATTGTTTTCAGTTCAGGGGTGAACTGTTTACATAGTGGAGGTAATATCTAATCAGAGGAAAGTTCGTAATTGTTAATGTAAATACGGCGGCCGGCAAAATTTTCGCTAAAATTTGGTATATCGCAATGCAAGATTTCAATTGTTACCTTGTACGAAATGGGGAATTACGATTGAAACTCTCGTTTCTCGTTATCGTATTACACAAGAAAGCTACGAACTCAGTGAACTTCTAATCGGATAGTGTAGGTGAAAAGGAAATATATTTCGAGGTAGAGGCACCGCCACACCACGCGTTTGTTCCCCTATATCCCCGATGACTAAACACTCGTTTAAGCCCGGGCGTCTAAGTGACCCTCAGGAAAAAAAACCGGCTGCAAGCAGACTATAAAGGAAGTAATAATTGAGGACTTTAAAGCGTTCTAAGTCAGACTGAAACAATATGATTCTAGAGTAACGAAGATATCTGTTTCCTTGCTTGATTTGAATCTGATTAACATAATAACTACGTGACATAATTTTGGTCACATCAGACTTGTTAAGAATATAACAATCCAGCAGATTTTCTGTGGCTGCTTGCAGGAAACGAAAACGCACTTGGACGATACTACAGACAGATGCGCTATATTGTGGAAGGTAACTAACTCATCAAATTGTATTTTAATTAATGCTGGTATATTGCAATAGAAGTGCAATATGACTTTCTTGTAAGGTGTCGACATTTTCCAGATCGATTTACTTGAATTTGTCAAATTTTCCGCCAAAGTTTGAGTAGAAAAATATACTGCATCACTGACAACAAAACGAAGAGTAACGCAGCCAGCATTCGAATGAAGTGCCGCCTGCTACAGAAATGGAAAAATTATGCGTCAAATGCTTTTTACCTCATAGTTTTTTCACACACAGTACTTTGAATTTATGCATGAAATGAAAAATCTGGCGGGCCGTGCGGCCCGCTTCCAGTAGCACTTTCCAGGAGTGATTTTTCTACCCTATTTATGACCTGCTTTTATTCGCTATTTCAGAATGTTTACGCTTCCTGGATCTCCTGTCTTATAAACTATTATCTGATTGTAATGTAAATGATTGTAGAGAATGACAGAAGGCGAATAAAGCCTGAGAGAGGAATTCTCGATTTTAAAACTGAAAAATGTTGCCAAAGGTCAGTGTGAATGACTTTAATTGCTGGCCTTATGGATCATGAAGAAGTAGCTTCTTTTAAAGAACACTGAACATACCTAATTGAAGACCATGCCCAGTTTGAGGCCAAAATGACCAAAATTCGATACTCTATTTCTGGCCAAAATGTATTAAAAAAGTCATACCCTTTGAGGCTGGGCACAGATATGTAGCCCATATAAGGACGAATCCCTCTTTCCTTGGGCAGAGTCAAAGGGACGTATTACAAAGAAATACATTTCGAAGTGTGTTGATGTGAAGAAAACTTGAATTAATTCAAAGCTCCTTTTTTTCCAACAATACGTTCATTACCTCGCCTCGACGAAAAACCCCAGGCTCTGGCAAAGTGGCGCATAAGCATTTACCCAGGGACTTCTCATGCACAAGATATCAAAACTCCAACTATTCTCAGACTGAATATCTTTCCGGAAACGAAATACTATTTCCTTCTGAGAAATAGCTTCTTGTTAGATCTGTTTTAAACTCCTTTTTGAAATTTTAATCACGGGTATAGATCGCTCCAACAACTTTATCTTCTAAAATAATTAACTGATTTGACATATTATTTAAGATTGTATGAATTGCAAGAAGATCAAAAGCCAATCTTGTCAATCCGTGATCGTTTGCCATTTGTTTCCTAAAACAATATTTGCATATGTGAATTTGTTTGTTTCAGGAAAAAGAGAGAAAGAGATGAAAAACCAGACGATGAAATTTCATTAAGGTGATTTTATTACCTTTTTACAAAAATAAAATATTTCAGAATAAAAAGTACCGCGATAAAAACATGACGTTTCGGCGACGACATGTCATCATTATCAAATGCAAATAATTGTAGGTCAGTGAACGTTATATAGGAAATAATAAGTGAGAAAATACATTAGAATAAATGAGGCGGGAATAAACAAAAGAATGAGATTTTTTTTCAAATAAACAGTTTCGTTGGAATGGATTTTGAGTGTTCAGAGTCGGTCTCTTTTTCAATATTAACAGCATCTCATAAATAAGGCACTCAAACTTCCCGCGACACGTGAAGATTAGTAGGTCTTTGATTGAGTTTATCCTTTAGGTGTTTACCGATGACGGAATATTTATGCTCCTCAATGCGCAGGTGGAGATGGCGGCTCGTGTAGCCTATATAATTCGAATCACACGAATTACATTGGAATTCATACACAACACATTGTTGGTTCACAAGTGAAGGCTTTGTTTCCGTAACTTTCAAATTTTCAGAGATTTTCCTACTTGTGAAACTGGTTGTAATATGTGGTAGATTTTCTTTCCCAGTTCGCTCAGTTGCCTGCGCACGGAGTCGGCAGATTTCTGGTCTTTAAACGGCAAGGTTATTAAAACAGGGCTGTCGGCTGGCTCAGTACAGCTTTGATTCTGATCTTGGGAGGCGTGAAAGGACTTAAAAATAAAAATTTGCATTTGATAATGCTGACATATCGTCGCCGAAACGTCATGTTTTTATCGCGGTTTTTTTTATTCTAAAATGTTTCTCAAAATCGTTTATTTTTAAAAATAAAATAGTCCTTTAAAATAATTCACAGATCTGATATGATATTATTTAAGATTGTTTAAAGTGAAAAAAGACCAAAAGCGAATTAGTTTCAACCATAGTTTGTCATTTATATCCTAAGGCAATTGCTGTATTTGTGAATTTGTGAATTATGTATTTGTGAATTTGTGAATTATGTATTTGTGAATTTGTGAATTATGTATTTGTGAATTTGTGAATTATGTATTTGTGAATTTGTGAATTATGTATTTGTGAAAAGGAGAAAGAGTTGAAGAGCCAGACGATGAAATTTTAAGGGGTTTTCATTACTTTTTTATTTACGAAAGTAAATTAGCCCTTTAAAGCAATTCACAGATTTGATATGATAGAGTAACAAAAGGCCGCTCTTGAGCGCTCTCGTAATTTAAACAGATAACAGCACCATTGGAGGTATAAAATCGCGTGATATCTCTGCTTTTTAGTTTAATCAGCGAACCAACTGCGTCGTGTGAAGACACAGAATAATGACAAGTATCAAAGGTAATCAAAACCCTCTGGCATTTTCCAGTCCCGAGAAAGTTTTAATTATTATGAGATTTGACAATTGACAATTGTCAGGCTGTTAGATTCTCACTGTATGGCTAGCCTTTGTGGCAGGTGTTTAAAGGAGAGAGAAAACTAAGAGCGCAAAGCGTGATCATAGTTTAAGTCTTCTTAAAACCAAGTGGCCCAACAGACCGGAGCTTATCCCGGTTTCAATAGCATGAAGTGACTAGGACTATTTGTACTCCCCCCTGGAAAGGATGGGAGTCCATCACAGGGAATACCCCCAGGATTACATTTGTTGGTACCCATTTATAGACTTGGGTGGAGAGAGGCACTATGAGAGTAAATTGTCTTGCACAAGAACACAAGGCAATGTTCCCGACCATGGGTCGAAGTCTGACCGCTTGCTTCGGAGACGAGCGCATCAACCACAAGGCCACTGCGTCCCCCAAAACCCAAAATTATCAGAACTATCGCGTAAATGCGTAAAGCATCATCACAGGAGACGAGTATATGTAATATAACTGCCGGTGGATATGTATCCTATACGAGAAAAATAATGACCATTACTCGAAATCTTGAAAACCGGTCACCCCTATATCGTTTCAGAACCATTTCTTCTTAACAGTAACATTAAATGTTTGATCCTGAAACTATTTCAAAGAGTGAATTCAAAATTTTACCGTTGTAAAACTGTTTTGAAAAATATTGCTTCTTCATGTTTAACTCATAATTCAGTTCACTCGGCTGACTGTACTTTAAGTATTTATGACTTTCAGTTTTTGAAACGTGACTTTAACATGATTATTATCAACATAGATCGACATAAAAGCACAGAATACTTATTTTAGATTAGCGGGCTTAATTTTTCTGCCCAAACTTAAACCCATAGTCAGTAAGTGCTCTTTCTTTTTATTTTTGCAGCCCCGATTGGAAAAGAAAGCCCGGAGGGCGGATTGCAAGTTCAGGAACTGATCGAAAGAACGTTTAGTTACCATTTAGAGTTTTAGTGCTAAAAATGAAATAAACGGAGATTGCAACTGCTAGAGAAAGACATTGATTGAACAATGAATATGCTGAAGAGACTAATATGGATGCAAATTTTCAAATATTAATGATACCGTCTTAATCAGGCAACATTTAGTCACAAACTGAGTTTAGTAAGGCCTTCACCATGGTTTCGTGTACAAAAGCATGGACACCCCTATCACCTTGAGATAGATCAACTACTAACTGATCTTTTTCCTCTACGTGCGAAATAAATATTTTCTTTAATGGTGTAGAAACGGATTGTGTTCCATTGTACGCATTGCGCTCTTTCTGAATTTTCAAGACCGACAATTTCTCCCTCAGCAAATGTTCCAACATAGTTCGTCACATTAGAATAACCATTTGCAGTTGTCTTTTTTTTACCATAATGCGATACAGTTTGAATTAAGCTGAAATAAATGGGAACATATTTTAATTTCAATATTTTTTGTCCTTCGTATCTTCTTGCTACAATGCAAGGACTTTTCGATAACTTTCCAGAGCAAACGTCAAATTTGTCAACGACTCCATCCACTAGAAAAATATTATTATAATTTAACACCAGGTGCTCAAGTAAAGAGTTGTCCCTGTTTACAGACGATCTATTTTCCATGTTGAACGGCTTACGATTACAGTCATTTTAATTTAGGTCTTTCAGCACGTGGGTATATTTTTTTGGTCAAGCTGCAGCTTGCTCTTTTGTTTTTCAAGTTCTTGGGTTTTTCAAGGGTCCAATGTACCTTTCACGGAATTTCAAGACCTTTAATTTTAATTTTCAATTTCAAGGAATTTCAAGGTACCTGCCAACCCTGTTAATTTATTTTCACTGACCGTAAAAAATCTACCCCATCTTGGGCAGAAGAGGAGGTGGGTACTAGGAACATTGGTCTCCCATTAATTTTCATTGCGGTATGGTGCATGACTGTTTGCGCCACTGTCGACGAGACTGCTGGCAGGAAGGCACTACACAAATGTTTTTGCTGTTTCTCCTTCTTTCTCTCTATATTCAGACAACTCCGTACGTAATATTATAGTTTACCTTGGGCCAATATTTGTTGTCCCACCTTTTCTGGGCCAAATCATAATTAAGTGCATCATATACGGTAGCAACTTAAAAGAGGTGTACATAAACAGCTAAAACGAAAAATCAGTACCTGACATTGGTACCACTGCATATGCCAATCTTTGTTTTCAAAATTTCCTTCCCATTACGGTTTCTCTCTCACTACCTTGATCTATCCCCAGGGATAAGTGAGTTATGTTCGACATTTTACCGCATTCATTTACATCCGTTTACACCGTTGTGGTCCTTCCCACCCAAATTATAGAAACTTAAGTGATTTCACGATGTTTTTTGCACATGCAGCACGGTAAGAACGAAATGTGCAGAGCCATTTGTGTACATGTAATGTACAGGGTAGCCTTGTGGTTAGAATGCTCGTCTCCGGATCGAGCGGTCCGTGTTCGAGTCCTGGCCGGGTCATCGCGTTGTGTTCTTTGGCAAGCCCCCAGTCACTCGCCATTCACTCAGGTAGACAAAGGGAGTAAATCGACATCGGCGAATTTGATGCTAGCGTGACTTGCGATGAACTAGTAGAAATACTCAAAGTCGCGTCATGCTACAAAAACCGGGATAAGCTCCGGACTGATGGGCTACTTGGTTCGTATGCAGAATTTACCTTCACCTTACTCTTCAAATGTTTGTTTTGCAAATTGTCAGTAACGTCCCCGTCGTGATTTGGTTACACATGCCTGCCTTTTTTGAATTGTAGGCACAGCTTGAGTTGCACGTTCGGGCTGAAGATGCATCACGATTTATTATTGCAAGTCTTGCTCCTCCATATATAGCTAGCAAGCTTTCTAGTTTTTGATCGAAGTTATTTCTCGGTAAAGAATTCTGAAGATCAACAAACTTTGTATAATAATTGATGACGTTTAGTATTTACATAGCAAAATTTTCCGAGAAACCAATCGACATGTAATACGGTCCGTATGTTTGTATGGAGGGAGGGGTGGAGATCGCAGTCCACTCATGGCAGACCATCAAATAGCATGAAATCTGCGGAATTTCACCTTGATGGGGTAGTAGATGACACGAAAATCAAAAGATCGTTTTGTATTAAAGAAGATATAGCGGACGACGGTAGCAGATCTGCGTGGCCACAAGGTTTGCACTGATATTTCATTCATTTTTATTTCCAGGTTCTTTTGCTGTTTCTGATCTTATTCACTTTTCTCCACAAAGGAAGTCAACTCGGCATTACCTTCCATCGTCACTATTATCTATGCATTTTGCAGGAAAATATTGCATTTACAGGAAAAAGGACCACTGCCCTGCTGGTTTGACGTCAGGGGATGTCTTCTGGGATGATAAAGACCCTTGGAACACGAATAGACACGAGGGAACACTTCCCGGTGGTACCTATAACACGAACACAAGGATATATTTTTGCTGTAAGACAGATGGAGATAAAGATAATCCTATACTTTTCCCCTCTGAATCTCCATTTTGTCTGTTGTCTTACGAGTCAGCGAAATGCCAGATGGTCAAGTGGGCAATAGCTAGTTTGGTCGAGTTTGCAATAGCTAGTGGATATATTTTGACTCTGAAGGCTGGAACAACCAAGACCAAGCCGATGGGGCGTGCCCTCATGATGGTGGAAAAGCACCACCCACCATTTATTACTGTGATTACCGCGGTGAGGGAAAACAAAAGTTTGTGTGACTTCCCCCTTCTCCTTGGACAATGCGTGTAGCCATTTTCTTAGCATTGTCAATATAACATCAATTTACTTAGTCTATGGTACACAATTTGAAGCAGCTATTTACCGCTGAATTCAGTTTGTAAGTAGGGGTTCACTTTTAAACCACTCTTCGTAACATTTAGCCTTATCTCTGTCCTTGTCCCAAACCAGTTCTGCAAACGTTTTGAATAAAAACGTTCGACATTTAGAGCAACTCAAAGAAATGATAGATCGATGGAGTGTTAACGGGCAAATAGAAAGGTTGTTGGAGTTCACATACTTGAAGACAATAATGTAGTGCAACGATGATAAAGCGAAGACTTTCGATGTCGTATCAATCGTTTGTTGTTGTAGAACGCCTATGCACTCTCATAAATAAAGGGGTTTAACTCAGGCTTTCTTCTCTTATTGGACATAACATGGTACTTAAAAGATCGCTCCCTATCAGATCGTATTGACAATTTTTTTTCATTTCCATGCTGTAACGAAACCCTAACTGAAGTCCGTGGCACTTTCCACTCACCAAACTATCCAGGAAAGTACCCAGATGGACAGTACTGCTCATCATGGTCAATGTAACTCCACATATTCACTTAACCTTCACGAACTTTAGTCTCCATCATGAGAATAACACGGACGCGTTATACGTGTATGATGGAGAGAATGCGACAGGGGAGGTATTAGGAGTGTTTTATGGAAGTAATCCTCCTCCAGAGGGAGGAATATACTCTATGACAGACCAAATGTTTGTAATGTTCAAATCAGACAACCAAACGGGATCTTACACTGGCTTCAATGCTTCTTACCATGGTCTAAACAAGTCAGGTAAGTGTTCTTTGTGCTGAACGCACCCTTGCTCGCAGTAACTCTGGGGTAACATGCAGTTTTCTTAGTATTGTTGTTCTTTTCTCAGTGTGTATTGTGGAGCAATTTTTGAAATGTCCCACGAGGTATATAGTTTTTGATTCTATTGGTTCTTCCTCATTGCTTGTCCCCGACGCTGTCAAAGCAATGCCATCGCTATTACCCAACCTTCCCGGTTCCTAAAAGTTAACTTTTAGGTGTCCCCAATTAGAAGAGGCTCTCACCGGCCCCGGCTATTTTACCCAGCACGTTAATGTTTATAAAGTTGTTGTTAATTAAATAATAATAATAATAATAAATTGAATATTTAACCAGGATAACCCTTCAGTACAAAGAACTGTTATCAACGGGGTCCTGCTGACTAAGAATTAAAAACTAGTAATAAAATAAATACATACTAAAGCAAAAAAATGCACTAAGTTAAAAAACCATTAAAATCTACAATAAAAACTACAATAAAAATTACAATAAAATTACAATAAAAATCACAGGTAATAATCGTCTAAGGCATTCCTAAATAAAACTCTAGAATGAATGTTTCTTAAACTTAGCGGCAATGCGTTAAAAATCGAGGCACCTAAAAAATAAAAACTACGGCGTGTAAAATCTAGTTTGACCTTTGGTAGTCTTGCTGTTTTCCCACTGTTTCTAGTGTTTAGAGCGTTATGAAATTTTTGAAAGTAATCTTTAAATGGAAAGCATGCAGTTCCATTAAGGCAGTCAAATACAAAGCTGCACGCTTTCTTTTGTAAAAAGTTGTCAATTGTTAAAATTCGAAGATCACAGTTCTGTGTGCTGCATTTTGGGAAAATGATTTCGAGGCTTCGAGTCTCAATGGAGTGGATCATGCGTTTGCGGGACTCTGACCATCCAAGACTATTATAGCCGCAGTACGTAAATATCGGCATAATCATCGATTGATAAATTCGTTGGGCACTAAGGGTATCAATGTTGGAACGGATGCGCCGTAGGAGGTTCACTCTTCCTGCTGCCTTCTTGTACATTTTTTGAAAATGCGTTTCAAAATTAAGTGTCGGGTCCAGATGCACGCCGAGGTATTTATAACATGTAGTGGTGTTGATGGGAGAATCATTGACTGATAGCTGGACTTGACAGCCTTGAAACAAATTTAACCGTTTTCCAGTACCAAACAGCATCACCTCGGATTTACCCTTCTTCAGATTAAAGATAAGTTCATTATCACGAAACCAGTTAGAGAGATTATCTAGGTCCTGGGAAAGGTTGCTTTGTATCACATTGAAATCACTTGAGGATGTAAAAATCACTGTATCATCGGCATAAGTAATTATCTTACAATGACGAAGGGGACTATGCACATCGTTAAAGAAGATGAGGAAAAGGAGAGGCCCAAGAATATTTCCTTGAGGAACTCCAGTGTTAATTGGATTTGGTTCAGAAAGGACGCCATTACATTGAACGATCTGCTTGCGAAGAAATAAATAATCAGTAAACCATTGTAGTTCCATATCATATACGCCATAGCGGGTCAGTTTACATAATAGAACGGAATGATTGATGGCGTCGAATGCCTTTGATAAGTCAATGAAAACTGCTCCTGTTGCCTTACCATTGTCAGCCTCCTTTCTAATAAGATCAGTGAAGTAAGTAACAGCTAGTTCCGTTGAGCGGTTCGGACGGAACTAGAATTGGTACTCAAAAAGTAGATTGTGACGCTCTAGATGAGCCATCAGCTGCTTGTAGACTATTTTCTCCAAGATCTTTGACAAAGTAGGGAGAATTGAGATAAGCCTATAGTCTATCTCAGCCAGAGACCCGTATTTGTAGAGCGGGATCACCTTAGCCTCTTTCCACTCACTAGGCACAACTCCAGTTTCAAGAGATAAATTGATGATAAATGTCAAAGGCTTAGTTAAAACAAGAGCAGCATCTTTGATCAATCCGGGGGAAAATTATCCAGTCCAGACGCTTTTTTCCGCTTAAGATTTTTTAGCTCTTTAAGAATTTCTAACTCTTTCACAGCTTTAAAAGTAAACTGACTTTCCGCAACTTGATTGGGAAGATTCCCTTCAGCAGGTTTGCTCCAGACAAAGTCACGAAGCAAAATTGATTTGTTTTTCAGATTTCTGGCAACGGTACTAAAATATTCGCAAAAGCTGTTTGCAATGAAACTTTTGTCAGTTGACTTTGATCCATTTATCACAAACGCCGAACCTTGTTCAGCAGGTAACTTGGTAGGATAGAGTTTCTTGATAGCTGCCCAAAATTTCTCTGGAGAGTCAGCACAATCTTTAAGAAGATCTCGATTATATCTGCTTTTACATTTTTTTAACAAGGCGATGGCGTTTATAAGAAGACCAATCGATTTCATGATTAGTTCGGCGGGCTTTCCTGAGCAAACCATCCCTGAGATTCATCTCCTTTTTGACATCCGGAGTCAACCAAGGACACAGTCGACCTTTGACCTTTTTCGAAATAAGGGGAGCATGCTTGTCGATACACCGTTGGAGAGTGTCTCGTAAAGAGGCCCATGCCTCATTTACGCTGATAGATGAATAAACGTCTTCAAGATTCGCGGAATTTAGTTCTTCACAGAATAGTTTAGGGTTATAATTAGCAAAATTTCGGCAAGTAATGATTCGCGGATTGAACGTAACATTGTTCAGCTTGCGAGAACATCCAATGAGTTCATGATCGCTCAAGCCAGCTGGGATTACTTTCACCGAAAAGATGTTATGAGATACGTTGCTGCAAATAACATCAATTAGGGTCTTGGACTCGCGCGTAATTCTCGTGGGGCTGCTAATGAGTTGTTTCAGACCAAAGTAAGAGAGAATGGACTTAATTTCTTTGTGATCCGAGGGCACCAAATAGTTGCAGTTAATGTCACCTGAGAGAATACATTCTTTGTTTTCAGCAGATACTGTCGAAAGCATGGATTCAAATTTGTAATTGAAATTTGCGCAGAGATGTTTAGAAGAATCCGGTGGGCGATAAATAATTCCAACTAGAAAGCCCTTGGTTTTAGGAAATAATATTTCGATCCAGATGCATTCAATATCCTCCTGTTCGAGGTCCATTCGTCTTTGAAAGGGAATAGATGAAGAAATATAAACACCAACACCTCCACCTTGACCAGAAGCCCTTGACTTTGCAATAAACGTGTAACCTTCAATTTGGACTTCGACTTCGCTTTCGGGGGATAAATGAGTTTCACTGACCGAGAAAATGTGAAGTAGTTAACTGATCCAATCTGTGGCAAAATTTTCACTGCAATTATTACAATAAGTCATTTTAGCTAACCACAGTTTAGTTACTTCCTGGTTATTTATATTTCAAGTGCTTCAGTATAATAATATATATATTTAGGCCAGCCTAAAAGTGTAGCTCCATGGCCACGTTGTTAAGAACCCACTTAAGCTAACCCAGGAAAAGGTGCAATTTTGATTTGAGTTCTGTACCTTTGCGGTGAGGTTGTCTGTTTTGAGTTTTATAAACACAAAACAAATCAGGAAAAAACATTTATATAAAGAAAACGTTATAATTCGGATAAATCTTAATCCTAGGCTAGCGTTAGCCGGCTTCCGAAGAATCCTGAACTGTTTTCAACAAGTTAACCTGACATGAGCCCCCGATCCAATCGAAAACCAGAATTTGGTCAGCAGTCAAAAAACACGTGATCTCGATGAGTTGTAGACTTGGGCCCGCGATATGGTCACGTGATACTGGTCAGCAGATACCTTGTTTTAACAGGTGTCAATTGCTCATAACATGGATGTCCAATATCAAAGAGCTACACGGCAAACCAAGGTTGCATGTCTCTATCAACCTATTATTTGGAGTATGGCCGCCATGTTGCGCGACTCCGTCGCCCCCGTCGTTGTCGTCGTCGTCGTGCGTACGCGCCCACGAGCAATACCGCTGCCCATGATAACCATGAGAAAATCAATACATGGGTTTCTTTTTCCTATATGGTAATGGGGCTCCGCTATCAGCGAAGTCAACTTACGTTAAAACTAAGTGATGCTTGTTTGTAAAGTTTGCTGGGTGGTAACTTTAATACTGTAAATTTTCCTTTTGAATTCTGAACCGTGATGGCTGTTATAGATATTTGATTTTAGCTTCTTTAGGTTTTTCTCCGTTTTCTGCTTAGGTTTCGGTTGTCATTCCAACGATATGCCAAGCACTCAGGGCAGTATTTAGTCACATTCCCCACTGAAATTGAACAACTGAATTTTTTTTTCAAAATACTCTGCTGTGTAGAAATTTCAATGTTTTTTTCCCTCAGTGTTTAGAAATGTGTTTAAAGGTTCTCATATCCTGATTTTTGTATAGGTAATCATACCGGGTTTTGAGTTCAATTTGAAATTAATTTGCACGAGTGTGCAAATTAACTTCAAACTGAACGCGAGAAAAACCGTATGATTACTTATAAATAATACAAACATGGAAAAATTCACGCGGAAAAAGTGCCGTAAGATGTTTCTTGAAGCCATTTTTTTCGCATTGGAGAAAACTTTTTTCAAAGTTTCCGTACAAAATAATTTTGTCATTGCTTTAAATGATATCATTGGCCTAAAAAATTCTTAATGTCTTTCTGCAAATTAGAATCCAGAATTACGATATGTAATTTGCACTGGTGTTACACTTTTTGCACCTGTGTTACCCTTTTTGCACTGGTGTTAAACTTGAACTGCACTGCTCTCAGCCAATCAGAATCGAATAATTTTTTCATGTGTATTATTACCCTCAGAATTAGATTCCAAAGTCACCAGTACTAGTGCACAAACAAACAAAGTGACGTCACCATCTCCTAGCACTCATAGAACATCACACATGTTTACTCTGGAAGAAACAACGTCCAATAGACAGCCGTGGACGTCAACAAGGACGCCAACAACTGAAGGGGCGTCAAAATATGATAGGAAACATGAAGAGAAAGAACAAACTCAGAAAACAGGTAATCATACACACAGATCATCCATACAGTTATCACACTATAAAACAATGACCGAAGGGGTTTCATTAGTAAATTAGTTTCTCTTCACTTTGGTGAACGGTGAAACTACTGAATATAGTTTGTAAAAGACAGCCGTAAAGATTTTAGCCTTGGATTATTTTTGTTGATGTTGTGGGCCTTGTCTTTATAAAATTGATACACCTCTAATGAAACGTGTACCAAGGCAACACAGAAATTTAAGTGTTGAGGCATTGCAAATATCTTCAAACTCTCTAAAGTTTGAGCAATGTAATGCGTAAAACATCTTCGACAAATCCGAACAAGGAAACGGAACAAATTTAAAATTTTCCTCTTGAGGATGAAATCTGTGCTTTTTTTTAGAGGAAATGCATTTTTGATAGCTTTACGGACTGAAGAGACGAAGGTCAACAAGGAAGCTATATATGGATCAGTGATAGGAGTTCTCGCCTTGCTGTTTACAGCATCTATTATTAACACAGTTATCAAAAGCCACAAACGTAAGTATACGGAAAATTGCATCATACGAGGTTCTGTCCGTCACCCCTGTGGAAGTAAACTTTCTGTCAGCGACTTGGCTGCGCTTCTTTCACTATTCTCATGGAAAACATGTACTCGGAGTCTAACCCCTTTGGACATTAAGCAGTTATTGTAAGGAATCCCTTTTACGGTAGCCATTTGAAATGACTTGTTCGATGCAATTTATTATAATTTAACTGTAAACGCGGTAGTTAACAGTTTCTATTTGTTCAAATTTTGTAGGTCGCAGAGTTGAGTTAATTGACATAGCTAAAAACCGGCCAAGAGTTGGTAAAACACATAAAAATATAACATGAGAGGATTAGTGCCATAGGTCTTTTACGATAAAATTTCTCATCATAATAACGTTGTCTATTAACTTTCACAAATCTAATCAGGGTCCCAGTAGCAAACCCGCGGGCTCTCATTTTGTAAATAACAGATCATTAAAGCATCCTTTTGTGATGTCCATCTACTGGGTTAAGTAATTTTTAAAAAACGAACAGAAGTGTTTTATCGGGTTTAAAACCACAAGGCGCAGCCGCAGCAGCTGGTTTTACGTCACAAGCCGATTTGCATCGCAGTAAGCCTTTGTAAACATGCATGCAAAGAAGTTTATGACGTAAAACCAGGACTAGACCCATGCCCCTTACTGGCTCGGTCGTGGAACAAATGATGGCTAGATTTCATAACTCTTATAGCCCATAAGGAAGTCAAGATGAAGTTCAGAAAGATGTAGTGCGTTTCAAACAGGTGCAATGATTTATTTAAGCGGAAAAAATATTTTTGGTTTAGGTGCACTTTATCAGTAGTGTGCACATGCTTTTTTTTTCAGTTTGGCATTTTGAGATGTTCCCGATTGCTTGCAGTAAGTCTAGGAAGTAGGTCCATCTGTCTGTCTATAGCCTTGCACCACTACCGTGACTCTTAAATCAAGCGATTTTCCTTTTCGTTTCTCTAATAAATCTTTTCAATAAAATATCATTATAACTTTCACGCAATGGATTTTCAGGTCATCTTTTAGTTATCATAAGTAAAGCTGTTTCCAAACCCTGTCCAGGTTGATTGATTTAGATCTAGTATCATCTCTATACACTCTCACGCGCAAATAGCGCAAGCCGCTAGTTAACTGTTTAAGACATCAACTAGTTCTTTTGCTAATTGTTACCCTTTCGCTCTACTTTAGATGCTGAGTGAGAGGCAAGAGCACTAAACCCGGACACTCGACGAGAATGTAGAAGATTTAAATAATTTTATTGTCTGGCAGTCACTACAGTACCTCAATGCATGGAGCTGATAATTTCACTTTATCACCGCATGTATTCGGAGAAACAGCGATGAGTACTGTGAGGGGTGGCGTTGGCTTTTGAGGATGAACTTTAGATATAGTAGGCTACGACGTTTTGAACAACGCGATTAGTGTGAATGCAAGTCTTAGATTAATTGGAATAATAAAATGTAAAAAAACGATTTGTTTTAATGTTTGCTTTGGCACTGCTTTTTATCAGCGTGATTTGAACTTAGATTTAAAAAAAATGGTTACCAGCTCAAGGTTATCGATCAATTCTTGCTCCAGACTGAATTTCCAATGCGTAATATACCCAAATGTAAAATTCACCTGAAAGTCAATTGGTTACCTTTGTCAGTTTCTTTTATATGTTTTTAATATTCTTTTTCTTTTTTTTCTCTATTTCCTTTCGTAAAACCCAGTTATTCTTATAGTTTATTCAAGAACTAGGATGCTACACTCGTTTTTATTAAGAACCAGTAAAAATTAGCTCAGGCTCAATTGTCCATATTTTTTCGGCCATTTCAGCCTCAAAATGTTCTTACTTTGTTCTTAAAATTCTGTGTTCTCTAATGGCTCCAAATGTGGCTATACCGTACTGTACTGGACCTCACTGTAGGGACGCTGGCCTGCAGGATGCCTAAACCATAGATAAACATTTAGCAGTTGGATTTAATAATTGTAACTAGACGCCTTGCTGCGTGTACCCAGGCAGTCGTTTTACTGAGAAGCACTAGCTGTAGTCGTGAGAAATTCAATCGAATCGATGTGCTCAAGCTATTCTGCCTTCGATTGCATTTCTTGGAATCGATTAATAGCTTATTACTCGTACACAGACCTTTAGCACGTAATATAAGTCAAGATCGTTTCATCAGCCTATGAACGTTTCTTCTTTAGCCGTTGTTGTTGTTGTTGTTTGTTTGGTTTTTTTTTTTTCATATCTCAAACGAGAGAGACATTTTGAATTTCAGAGTTATGGTGGTGCGTGACATAGAGCCACCCTGGGCTCTGTACATTTGTTCAAAATAATTCGAGGAATATCTCAGATTTGGGAAAACGGAGATTTAAAAATTAGAGAAGTGTAATCTTTATTAATCACCTATAACATCACAATTTCTTGACTTTATCTGCTGAATAGTTTTAGAATAATTTTTTTATCGCTTCAGGATTGCGTGACAGTACAATCCAGGAGTTGTTTTGCTGGGGTCAACTCATTCATTAGTTTCTTTTATCTTAATTACATGTACAATAATTCACTACATGGGTTTCATTCTTGAGAAGACACATACCTCTGTTACAAGAAAATAACGAGAGAATATCCTTTAGTTCGAGATTTTAACTTTATTACACGTTACGAAGTTTCTCAGAGCGTTTTACTTAGGTGAACTCGAACAGATACATTCGTAAACAACAGAAACACATTCTCTAACCTTTCTGCTCTTGTTGCTCAGACGTTATGAGTTCGTGCTGGGATCCTACTTGGTTCACGATCACGCCTAAAAATACGATGACGCCGCTGAACATGCTTTTTATCAAGGTGAAGAGTCGATAGCCCCGGTTGATATCTAGCTCCTTTGGCATATTAAACATGACTCTTGATGAATTCACTCCAAACGTTCGCTCCTAAATTGTTGATCTCTCGTAAGCCTTGCAGACCGACCCTTTCCGAAAACGTTTAACGACCTTTAGTGCTGGTCTACCGCGAACGGTGTGTTCGTTTGTATGTGATTTCATTGCCCTAGAAATCATGGAATCCGACCTAGTATCTTTCACGACGGCAACTGCTGTAAATTCCATGTGTCGTACGCTGCATTGGTGACGCATGCGCTGTAGAGACCAGACGGCGATTTGTGACTGAACTAGGGAAAAAAAAAACAAAACAAAGCCGAAATTTAAACCCAGGCCTCACTGCCTGGGTAAAAAGCTGCGGGGGTCTGAACGAGAACGGATGGTTTGCGGGAGAAATCCAGTACTTCAACAGAAGCTTGGAGGAGTACTGTGTTACGTTTCAGGACAGAAGCAGAGACTATGTCACAAATGATGACATTGATGGGACTGTAATCTGTACCTGTACTATACACTGTACTGCAATTACCTTTCAAATGCATCATATAGACAAAGAGCCTGTGCTTTTCAGTACATACATGTAATCTGTTACTGTTCACACACGAAAAGTGTGATAATGAAGTTTAAGAGTGACAGGGGCGGATCCAGGGGAGGGGTTGAGGGGGTTGCAACCCCCCCTTTGAGCAGCATTTTTATTTGTTTTAATTCTTCTTTAAAAAAAATAAGAAAAAAATTGTCTTTTACGAAGTTGTTTCACTTCCACCATTCACCTGCTTTTGCGGATTTAAAAAGATAATATACATTTCGCAACTTCTGTCAGTGTGGGGGATCAGTTACTTGGGAGAAAGTCTTATTAGGATCGCGTGACGTCCTCAGGGTCATATATAATAGGAACACAGGTGAAATTCATTCAAGCGTAAACGAGCGGGATTGGGACCGAGCGAATGTTTGAGTCAGTTGTTGAGGTCGAAGAACGTACGAACTGGAAGCTGTCATGAAGAAAATAACCGATTTTTATGCGAAGAAATCAGGTAAGTTCGTGTTTTTTTTAAAAAAAGACGGTTAATTATATTTAATAACAATAATAACTACTTTCAACACCCGATAGCCTTGACATACCGTGCAATTCATACAACAGATACAAAGTGTATTTTTCATTGTCCACCAGTTGAAAGCTGACTGGCAAGAAAATCATGTCTTTTGAACATAAATAAACATTTTGCAGGTTCAGCCCAATCGAGGCCTGAAGATAATGAAGGTATTAATGAAGGTAAGCAGAAATAAAATTGTTCTTAAACGGAGACAGAGAAAATAATTTATTATACTTCACTACGTGAACTGTCATTATAATTATAAACACAGAAAGCTTCGACATCCGATAGCTTCGACACGCGATAGCTTCGACACGCGATAGCTTCGACATACCGTGCAATTCATACAAAGTGTATTTTACATTGTGCACCATATTGAAAGCTGACTGGCAAGAAGATCATGTCTTTTGAACATAAATAAACATTTTGCAGATTCAGCCCAGTCGAGGCCTGAAGATAATGAAGGTATTAATGAAGGTAAGCAGAAATAAAATTGTTCTTAAAACGGAGACAAAGAAAATAATTTATTATACTTCACTAAGTGAACTGTCATTATAATTATAAACACAGAAAGTGCTCCTCCTAACAAGCAGCCAAGAATCAGCAACCCTGACGATCAGGCTCGAGGGTCTGGGATCGAAGGTAGAATTTCTTATTTTTATTTATCCGAAAAGTAAACTTATATCGGCCAGCACCTACAAAAAGTATTTACAGGTGCAAGTGAAGTATGATCCTCGCAGTAAATTTTCCAATTTAAGCAATTGGAAAGAAGAAGCCTGAAAAAAATCAGGGCTTCAACGGGATTCGAACCCATGACCTCCGCGATACCGGTGCGATGCTCTACCAACTGAGTTATGAAGCCACACATTGGGAGCAAGGTCAATTTAGTGAGTTCATATCTCCCGTAAGGAGTGAAATATGAATTATTTCATATACTCTTTACAAAAAGTATTTATTCCAACGTTGCAAGAAGTCTAGTGAATTCCGAATAAAACTGACTAGTATTATAATTTCGTTTTGTACACAGCTTTGCCCGATGAAGTATTGGTCGAGGTGTTTAAAAACTTCTGCCTTAAAGAATTGCTTAAAACAGTGTGCCTGGTCTCAAAGAGGTGGAGGCACATTATAAACAACAATAACATTCTGTGGAGTTGCCTACTTCTTGATGAGTGGCCCATGCAATATTTAAATGAAGAACAAATTGTTAATACCATGTCGCACTCCAGTGGGTTCAGATATTTATCTATAAGATATATCGAAATACCAACATCAGAAAGGAGGCTTCAAACATTGTTAGGAGATGGTCTGGGATTTTCTAAACGTTTGAGATATCTGGATTTAAGTGGCCAACCGATATCATCCCTTAATTTCCTATTGACTGACTCTAATTCTTCTCCTCTTGAAACCTTAATCCTAAATGACTGTAGAAAAATAGATACTTGTTGTTGCACGGCTATTTTAGAGCAATTACAAAATCTTACAGTACTATCACTCAACAGAGTAGGATTCACTGCCAATCAAGTGGCAACTATTACTTCCTCATTATGCTCATTGAATGTTCTGTGCCTGGTTGGTGTAAGCCTTGAAAGAAACGACGTAAGGCTGATTTTGCAAAAATTGAACAACCTTCAGTTTTTTGAAATATCTTGCAGTTCCGAAGATAAAGAATATATTGATGCTCTAGGGGAAGAATATGACGTTACTTTTGTCTGCCTCTAAGAGTAAAAGCATGTTACATACTATAGCGGCATAACAGTGTTATGTTATAGAAAATAGTTTGTCATAGAGTGAAGGTATATATAACCAAGACATTTTTCATGTGACCTGTAAAGTACAATAAAAGCAGGCTATTGTATTTATTTAATGCATGTGTGTCAATTTTATTGAGGTTATTGCAAATAGATAAAGAACTAACCTATTAAAGGTTGTGAATGTATACAAATAAACTCTTTTTGTAAATTTTAGATGTAGCTACAAAATGTCCTGTGCCTACCACTTCTGGTTCAACCACAGGCACAAAGATTGATTTGGGAACTGTTGTCAAAGATGCTGCAGGCTCTTGGGATGTTTTGAGGCGATTATCGCACGAAATTACAGATGAAAAAAGAATGCAATACCTTACATTACACTGCAAACCTTCTGAGTCTGATATACTTCATTCTCATCAAGTTACCAAAGGAAAGAAGACATGGAAAGTTTCTTTTCAATCCAAATGGCTGAAACAGTTCCCATGGCTTTGCTACAGTTACATACTTGAAGGTGGGATTTGTAGTCACTGTATCTTATTTCCTAACAAAGTTACCAAGGGTACAACACCAGGTGTATTGGTCACAGTACCGTACCAGAAATCTTACACTAAGGCACTTGGCAAGGATGGCATCCTCAACTGTCATGAGCAATCTGCGATGCATAGATACGCAACTGAACAGGCAGACCTCCTCAAACAAACTTTTCAGAATCCTGACAGGTATAGAGTAGATTCCCAGCTGGCGACGGCCGAAGCCAATCAAGCCACAGAGAACAAAGAAATTCTACGACAGATTGTTCTAGCTGTTGAGTTTCTAGCAAAGCAGAGTCTGTCCTTTAGAGGACATCGTGATGATCATGTCCATTTTTCAAGTTATGAAACTAACAGAGGAAACTTTGTTGCTCTACTTCAATTACTTGCGAAAGGAAACGAACCTCTTCAGAAGCACCTCATGTCAGCAAGCCGACAAGCAAGATATACCAGCAAAACTATTCAGAATGAGGTCATTCACGTGTATTCATCAAAAATTAAGGAAAGGCTGACAGCAGAGCTGAGGGACAAGGGCCTCCCTTTCACGATTTTAGCAGATGAGGGTACAGATCCACACTCAAACCAGGAGATCTTATCTTTATGCCTGAGGTTTGTGGACCAGTCTTCGCCAAACGATCCTCATGTCAAAGAATGCCTGATTAGTTTTATGCACTTACAACGAACAAATTCCACCATGATTTCAAGGAAGATTTTGGAATCTCTCTCTGATCCATCTGTTTCTTTGGATCCTAGCAACATCCGTGGTCAGGCATATGATGGAGCTTCTGTTATGTCAAGTGGAAAGGAAGGAGTGCAGGCTAAGATAAAAGAGCTCAGTCCGTTGGCTCTTTTCACGCACTGCTATGCTCACTGCCTAAACCTCTCCATCGCAGCAACATGCAAACTGGCAGAAGTGCGAAATTTGATAGGTCTGATTAACGAAGCATATCTTTTTTTAAATAACAGCCCGAAGCGACAGCAGCTGTTTGAGTTGACACTGAAAGAATACCTTCCTGAGAATTCTCACAGCAAGCTTCCAGGTCTATGCAAGACACGCTGGGTGGAAAGGCACACATGTCTAGATGTTTTTCTTGAAATGTATGAGATTCTTCTCACATTTCTTGATGCTATTGTTGCCCCCCACGAATACCCGAATTTAAAATCATCTACTGGAAGCTGGAACTGGGACAAGGATACCATCACAAAAGCCCAGGAACTGAAAGCCTCTTTGTCGTCATTTCAGACAGTAGTGGTTTTCATTACAACCAAGAATATTCTTGATGAAGTCAAAGCTCTTGCATCAAAGCTGCAGAAACGGGACCAAGATATTTATGAAGCATACATGATGGTTGATGAAGTAATTGGAAACATCAAGTCTGCTAGAAAAAACATTGACAGCGACTTTAAAGTGTGGTACACAGAAGTATTAAACCTTGCCGAGAAACTGGGAATCGTGGAAGCCGTACCCAGGAAGACAAGCATACAGAGGAACCGCTCAAACATTCCCAGCTCTAGTCCAATTGATCATTATAAAAAATCTGTGGCTATTCCCCTCCTTGATTCCTTGATTAGTCAAATGGAAGACCGGTTTCCTGTCGAAGACCGCCACGCCCGCCACTTGCTTTATCTTGTTCCCTCAATCATAGTTCAAAACACCATGGAGCTATCTGAAGCAACAAAAGGCATGCTGTTCTGGGAGAATGACCTTCCTTTTCCCAAATCCCTTGGGAATGAGCTGCGAAGATGGCAAACTATGTGGCAGTCAACAGAGAAGGACCTCCCAAACAATCTTTTATTGGCACTTGGCGCGTGTGACGAGGATGCTTTTCCAAACATCCATCGTCTTCTACTCATCGCATGCACCCTACCAATCAGTAGTGCGGAAGCTGAGCGGTCCTTTTCGCTCATGAAACGGATCAAGACCTGCACCAGATCAACGATGTCTGAAGAGCGCTTCTCAGACCTTGCTGTAATTGCGATGCATTACCCTGAGAGATTCGAGGTAGACGAGATCTGCGAGGCTTTTGTAAAAGCCCATCCAAGAAGACTTTTTCAGGCTTCGTTGTTTGATTAATGAGGTATGCTAATGCAGTAGAAAAACGACAACAACTGCTGGACAGTTCAATCATACATTATTATTTTTTAATTTCTGTCTGAGAAATAAGATTAATCCCAGATTTTATATCATGCCTTCACAAAATCTAAACATCATATTTTTGGGGGACAGGTATGACACTGGAACTGTTAAGAGCTCACGCCAGAGGCATGGGGCCATCACTCGCCTTCTGCCATTGGCGATAAAAGTGTACTACAATAATGTACAAACGGGCCGCCGCAAGGGTTTCAATGAAAGCCGGTTACCGGCGGTTTACTGCCGCCTGTCATGCCTCTTACAGCCGTCTATTCACAGTTTGTAATTCTTCGTCTCTCTTCTACTAGAACTAAACTAATAAGTAATGCAAGAAAGCAACGGAAGATTTCT